>JBAMBS010000296.1:0-17716 GCA_037044455.1 Zygothrica quintamaculata | reverse complement strand
AAAATAAATTTGATCGGTTGAAAATTGTGCTTAATAATCGTTTTTTTAGATTTGCGGGGGTCAGGGGAGGAAATTGAAAAATCAAAAACAAACTCGTATAGCGTACGAACATAACGAATCTAGATGCCAAATTTCGTTGCTGTAGCTCTTATTTTGCGCGCGCTACTATACCCCCCCGGGGCCCATAACGCCACTTTTGATGATCTATAACTTCCGAGATTTTTGATCAATCTTACCCAGATTCACAACATCGATCAAGAATGGTCTAATTATGATGTGTGCCAAAAATAAATTTGATCGGTTGAAAATTGTGCTTAATAATCGATTTTTTCGAATTGCGGGGGTCAGGGGAGGAAATTGAAAAATCAAAAACAAACTTGTACAGCGTACGAACATAACGAATCTAGATTTCAAGTTTGGTTGCTCTAGCTCTTATAGTCTCTGAGAAACAGGCGTTCATACGGACGGACGGACGGACGGACGGACGGACGGACAGACAGACGGACAGGGCTAGATGAACTCGTCTTGTCGTCCTGATTCAGAATATATATACTTTATGGGGTCTCCGATGATTATTTCTATGTGTTACATACTTTTGGATTTTGCATATTTCCAATAGCTCCGCTTTGCTCTTTTTTTACAAAATAAGGCAAAGGGGCTAAAAACAAGTAAGAAGTCTGTAGTCGAGTGTACCCGACTACGAGAGCCCCTTTGCCTACATATACAGCCATACACACTTATACACACAGTTCTGCACGTACTTAGCCATTGCGCGCACCTTTTAACCCCCCACGCTCTATATCGCGGTACTTAATGTTGTATAACTTCCGTGTTTATTGTTCAATTTTAACGAAATTCACAACTTAGATGAAGAATGGTCTACTTAATATGTGTGTGTAAAAAAAATTTCATCGGTTAAAAATTGTATCTGAAAATCGATTTTTTCAAATTGCGGGGGTCAGGGAAGGAAATTGAAAAATCTTAAACAAACTCGTATAGCGTACAAACATAACCAATATACGTTCCAAATTTTGTTGCTCTAGCTCTTATTTTGCGCGCACTACATTAACCCCCCGGGGCCCATAGCGACACTTTTGCTGATCTATAACTTCCGAGATTTTTGATCAATCTTACTCAGATTCACAACATCGATCAGGAATGGTCTAATTATGATGTGTACCAAAAATAAAAGTGATCGGTTGAAAATTGTGCTTAATAATCGTTTTTTTCAAATTTCGTTGGTCAGGGGAGGAAATTCGAAAATCTAAAACAAACTCGTATAGCGTACGAACATAACAAATATACGTTCCAAATTTCGTTGCTCTAGCTCTTAATTTGCGCGCACTACAATACCCCCCCGGGGCCAATAACACCACTTTTACTGATCTATAACTTCCGAGATTTTTGATCAATCTTACCCAGATTCACAACATCGATCAAGAGCGGTCTAATTATGATGTGTGCCAAAAATAAATTTGATCGGTTGAAATTTGTGCTTAATAATCGATTTTTTCGAATTGCGGTGGTCAGGGGAGGAAATTGAAAAATCAAAAACAAACTTGTACAGCGTACTAACATAACGAATCTAGATTTCAAGTTTGGTTGCTCTAGCTCTTATAGTCTCTGAGAAACAGGCGTTCATACGGACGGACGAACGGACGGACGGACGGACGGACGGACGGATGGACGGACGGACGGACGGACAGGCAGACGGACAGGGCTAGATGAACTCGTCTTGTCGTCCTGATTCAGAATATATATACTTTATGGGGTCTCCGATGATTATTTCTATGTGTTACATACTTTTGGATTTTGCATATTTCCAATAGCTCCGCTTTGCTCTTTTTTTACAAAAAAGGCAAAGGGGCTAATAACCAAGTTATAAAAACATTTCCAAAACATTCAATATCATGAGGGATACAATTAACATTTACCAAAGACAAGCATTTTATAAACACTACCTATAACGCCCCAATCTATATCAAATTATACAGTTACCCACAGACATACAAAAATTTCGTAGAAGACCAAATTCAAGATATGTTAGAACTGGGCATCATTACAGAAATCAATTCCCGATATTGTAGCCTCATTTGGGTAGTTCGGGAAAAATTAGACGCATCAGGAAAAGGAAAATACAGAATAGTTGTCGACTATAGAAAACTAAATGAAATTACAGTAAAAGATAGATTCTCCATTCCAAACACGGAGGAAATTTAAAGTAAATTACGGAAATGTAATTATTTCAAAACCATAGACCTTGCAAAAGGCTTCCACCAAATAGAAATGAATTCAATGTCAATACCCAAGCCCGCATTTTCGATTAAACATGGACAGAATTCCATTCGGGCTCAAAATGGCCCTGCTACGTTTCAACGTTGTATGAATAACCTGCTTCGTCCGCTAGAAAATAAAAATTGTCTGGTATACCTAGACTATATAATGGTTTTCTCCACCTCCTTAGAAGAACATTTACAATCATTATAATAAGTTTTCGATAAACTGTCCCTGGCAAATCTGAAACTACAACTAAACAAATGCGAATTTATAAATAAAGAAAGAACCTATTTAGGGCATATCATCACACAAGAAGGAATTAAAGCAAACCCCGAAAAAATAAAAGCAATAGTTAAATACCCACTACCTAGCCAGCCTAAAGACATTAAAGATTTCTTAGGAGTTACAGGCTATTGAAGAAAATTTATTCCCAATTTTTCAGACATTTATAAACTAATGGCTAAATTTCTAAAACAGGAAGCGAAAATAGATATCAAATAAAGGAATATATAGAATCTTTTAAAAAACTTAAACTGCTCAAAGCATAAGACCCCATTTTGAAAATACCCAACTTTACAAGAAAATTTGTGTTAACTACAGATGCTAGTAACGTAGTTTTGGGAGCAATGCTCTCACAAAATGGACATCCCGTTTTATATATTAGCAGAACTATAAATTAACATGAAATTCATTACAGTGATATGGAAAAGGAATTCTTAGTCATAGTTTGAGCAATCAAAACCTTCCGACATTTATTATTAGGGCGACATTTCGAAATAGCGTCAGACCCTCAACCACAATGCTGGTTACACAAGTTAAAGGAACCCAATACTAATCTAGTAAAATGGAAAATTATATTATACGAATATGACTTCGATATTAAATATATCAAGGGAAAAGAGAACCATGTCGCCGATGCTCTATCTAGAATATCCATCAAACAAGCTTTTTTTTGGCTAATCAACACAACAATGCAGAAGAAGATATCAGAAACCTAATTAGCTTTGTCAGAAAAACCAATCTATTGCTATAAAAGTCAAATTATATTCGTAAAAACATATTCTAAAAACATACTTCAACAAACACATAATAAATATTTGCTATAAGGAAATGACAATAGAATCAGAGAAAACATATTTGCTTAGCCACTTCTGATCGAAGGTAAGCGCTCTATACACAGATATTGATGCAGACTTTGAAATGATCCAAAGTGCGTATAAAAAATTCATTAATTCAAATTACACTAAAATAGTCCGTAGCTTAATTCTGTCAAAAAATATATCGTCTTACGTCAAATTTAGAGAACTCGTATTAACAACACACGTAAAATTATTACATCCCGGCATACAAAAAACTAAAAAAATTTTCGGAGAAATTTACTATTTCCCAAACACCCAGCTCCTTATCAAAATCATCATCAGCGAATGTAATATATGCAACTTAGCCAAAACTGAACATAGAAATACTAAAATGCCCATGAAAGTTTCCCCTGAATTCATAATAGACATTTATTCAGTTGAATGTAAACATTACTTAAGCTGTATAGATACTTACTCAAAATTCGCTACTTGTGAAAGAATACAGACCAAAGACTGGTTAGATTGCAAGAAATTCACTTATGCGTATTTTCAATCAGTTAGGAAAACCGAAGTTGCTAACAGCAGGCAGAGACGGTGTATTTTCTAGCCTAGGTCTTAAACGATGGCTCGATAGCGAAGAGGTAGAACTACAACTTAGAACAATTAAAACAGGAATATCAGACATCGAAAGATTACACATGACAATATACGAAAAAAATTCGAATAATAGAAAAAGCCGACAATGACGAAACAAATATATACATTTTTCTTCACGCTAGCCAACCAACCTTAGACACACAAAAGAACAAGGATAACAAGTAAGAAGTCTGTAGTCGAGTGTAACCGACTACGAGAGCCCCTTTGCCTACATATACAGCCATACACACACATACTCACACATACACACAGTTCTGCACGTATTTTAAGCCTTTTAGCCCCCGCGCACTATTACGCTATACTTAATGTTCTGTAACTTCCGTGTTTATTGTTCAATCTTAACGAAATTCAGAACGCAGATCAATAATGCTTTATATAATAATGTCAAAAAAAATTTAAACAGTTGAAAATTGTGGCTTATAATCGATTTTTTCAAATTGCGGGGGACAGGGAAGGAAGTTCGAAAATCTACAACAAGCTTATAAAGCGTAAGAACATAAAGAATCTAGATTCCAAAGATAGTTGCTCCAGCTCTTATTTTGCGCGCACAACTTAACCCCCTCGGGCTCATTAACGGCACATTTAATGATGTATAACTTCCGAGTTTTTACATCAATCTTACCCAGATTCATAATGTTTATCAAGAATGGTCTAATTATGATGTGTGCCAAAAAGAAATTTGATCGGTTGAAAATTGTGCTTAATAATCGATTTTTTTCAAATTGCGGGGGTCAGGGGACGAAATTTAAAAATCTAAAACAAACTTGTACAGCGTACGAAAATGATAAATCTAGCTTTAAATTTGTTTGCTCTTATAGTCTCTGAGAAACAGGCGTTCATACGGACGGACGGACGGACAGACAGACGGACAGGGCTAGATCGATTCAGCTAGTCGTCCTGATCAAGAATATATATACTTTATGGGGTCTCCGATGATTATTTCTATGTGTTACATACTTTTGGATTATGCACATTTCCAATAGCTCCGCTTTGCTTCTTTCTTACAAAAAGGCAAAGGGGCTAATAATCTAACATCCAACCAATACTTAAACAAGCCACAAAATGTCCAAGCCAAACAACCAAATCATCAAGATAAACCAAATACACCATTCCAACCATATTTTAACCCAATGTATCCATCCTAATACCAACCAATTCCAAGTGTGCTACCTCAACCACCTAGACATAATTTTACTCCATTTCTCCATGTCTACCCACAACATAACGCACCTACTTTACAACCACCCATGTGAATTTCATGACGTATTTGACCAAAACCGTTTCCGATCTAGCCATACTGGCATACCTACCCATTTTCAACTAAGGGATATTATGACAGCTACTAATCCTGTTAGGAGACAAAGACCATCCGACAACTGTCAATCAGGGAAGAGTATCGATGATTTGAAGTACCAAAAAAGGACACCAACTCCATCCGATTATCAATAAACCCCGATTATCTGTACTTCCTATAATACCTAGGTTGAACCTTATGTTTATAAACACTACGACACCATCAAGACCATTACACTTCTATACAAGCTACAAAAACATAAGCCAGACCAACGAAGAGAATTTAATACCAACTAATAATAAACAAAACGACACAGGACAAGCAGAAAAATTGCAGTTAACAGCCTCCGATCATGTATATATATTTTAATTAAACATAATAACAATAAGTTAAAAGTCTTATCGACACGGGTTCCACAATAAATATGATGTCTCATAATATATTTGAAATACCTATCCCGCAAGCCAAACACTTAATCCATACTAGCAACGGTTCATAAAAATAAAACGGTAATAAATGAAGCTATAAATTTACCACCCAATAATTATATCCCTATTTCACAAGATTTCCTGGTACACCGTTTTTCAGACCAATACGTCATGCTGATTGGACGCCAATTGTTGTCCAAAGGCAATGCCATCATAGATTACGGAAAAGGAGTGGTTAATCTTTTTAACAAAAACGAGTAAGAAGTCTGTAGTCGAGTGTACACGACTATGAGAGCCCCTTTGCCTACATATACAGCCATACACATATATACTCATACATACACACAGTTCTGCACGAGTTTTGTGTTAGATGGTTACAAGAAGCAGTTGTGTTTTTCCGGGGTGCTGCCAGCAGCCCCGCATGGCGATCGCCTGTAGAAATAAGCAGAGAGTACACTACAAATAGTGTCAACAGGTTAATGACCTTCCCACCTGGAAATGGCGGCGATCCTCAACCGCTGGAGCCTCCAATGCTGATCCCAGTCAGGACAAAATTAGAAGTCACTCAAGCCTAAGAAGCGCTTTTGAGTGGAAATTGTCGCGATTTTCCCGCTCAAGCATCCCACACAACACGCGTCACCGGACAGCTGATACTTTTTTTTTCAGCCTTACCGGACCAGCTGATTGTTTGGAATCATCAGTATTTTTGCAGCACTGCGTGGGCGCTAAGCTTAAATACTGATGATAGTGCAAATTCCCAAACATAGATGGCGCCACCGGATAAAGAAACTGATGCATACCTTCAGGTAACCCCATCCGTTACAACATTCAAATGGCACACCAACACACAATTCCCACAAACCCACTCCGCGTCTGACTCACAGTGAGCGGCGTAGTGGTCTGCGTCTGTGTCGTATCAGCCGGCAGCCCTTCTCATACCCGGTGTGGGTAGGAAAACATAACACCCTGGCAGTAGGTAAAATGCACCATCTTAAAAAAAAGAGAAGAATGTCGAGAAACAACAACATTACTCCAGGTGGCAACCACAAATGTGGAAATCCACCCGTGGATACAACCACGGCTAGGGCACGGATTCTGGAGGCCCTAACTCCCATTCCCCCATGCACTGTTACGCCGGTGGCTCACTTGGCCGACGTAATAAGTAAAACTACAAGCGCAAACAAAATGGCACACGTTGCGACAAGCTCAGAAGCATCCGTGTTCGCTAAAGCACCCAGGTTGGCTCGGTCTCCGCCGGCTCCCTCGTCTGCTATGGGAAACACTGATCGTCAAGCTCACTTTGCCATCCAAGAAGTCGGTGATGTAGAGAACACCACCCCCAAAAGGGCCAGAGAGATTGCTAGCCTAACGCCTAGTCCAAAGAGGCAACACAAGAGGACCAAGACCTGCACTGGATTCATCACCGAATTAGGAACAATTCTTGATGAATTTCTATACCAGGTGAATGAAAAGGAGCCAATACAACGCTCAATAAACTCCAGCCACAAAAAAATGCTAGCAAGGATGAAGGAGCTTCAAACCATGCTGGCCGCACAACTAAAGTCTACACTGGAAAAGGAGGAAGTCGCCACGCAGACGACGCCACCAAAATCAGTGATATCGGAGCCAACGCGGGAACCAAAGAACGCAGCTACAAATAAGTTGAAGCCAAAACCGGTAGTCAACAATAAGCCAAAAGGCCAACTGGGAACGGTACATCCAGCCCCAACGGACAATCAATTAGTTCCTCCGGCGACACATGGAGAACATTCCAAATGGACGAAAATTCAAAATAAAAAGCGAACAAGGCAAAAACACAGTCGTCCAGATGCCATCATTGTAAAATGCTCTGATGATGCATCATACGCGGATATGCTCAAGCTGGTCAAGGCGGCCCCAACGATGCAAAGCCTCAAAGACAGTGTCCATGGGATTAGGAAGACTGCATCTGGCGACCTCCTGTTCCGCATGCAGAGGAACGCTGATCCCTCTACACACCAAGTGCACAGCGCGATAAAAGAGGCGCTGAATGGCAAGGCCGAGGTTAGGGAAGCGAACGAGAAGCTGCTGGTTGAAGTTCATGGCATCGAGGGAGACAGCACGTACCAGGAGGTGATCGACGCGTTATCGGCGAGCCTCGAGAGCAAAATAGAGGCAACCCCCAAAATGAGGAGAGCGTATGGGGGTACACAAATCGCCTCTATTATGCTGGAGTCCAAGGCAGCAGCAAAATTAAGAGATATGCGTAAATTACGCATTGGATGGGCGATCTGCCGAATCAAGGCAAGGGTGGAGCCTATCCGGTGCTATAAATGTATGGGCTACGGGCACACAGCCGCCAGATGCAGAAGCAAGCATCCTGTGCCACACGGAACTTGCTACAAGTGCGGCCAATCTGGCCATAGCAGCAAAGAGTGCCAAAATCCGCCAGCATGCATAGTATGCTGCAGAAAAAACATCGAAGGCAAATCGGCAGCGCATTCTATACTGAGCAGGATGTGCCCCGAATACCTAAGAGCGCTAAAAATGACTAAAAATGGTTAAGTTCCTGCAACTTAACCTAAATCATTGCAGGGCGGCTCAAGATCTGCTGGAGCAGACAGTCCTAGAGGAAAGGATAGACTTTGCCATAATTTGCGAACAGTATACGACCAAACATGAGGGCATCTGGCACGCAAACAATGCTGGGAACGCAGCTATATGGAGTTGTGGACAACCACCGGGCCAGCTATCGCGCCGAGCTACGGGTAGGGGGTACGTAAGAGCGGTTTGTGACGGAGTCACAGTATATAGCTGTTATATAGCCCCAAGCATACCCCTGACCGAATTCGAAGACATCGCACAATGTATTGCCCTTGATGCGCGCGACAAAAGCCCCTGCATAATAGCTGGCGACTTTAACGCTTGGGCAACGAACTGGGGAAGTAGCAGAACGACCCAGCGTGGCACAGCATTACTAGATGCTTTTGCCACACTCGACGTTTGCTTGCTGAACACCGGCGGCCAGAGCACGTACTGCAGCGCGGGACGAAAGTCAATTATTGACTTAACTTTCGCAAGCCCGGCTATTGCAAGATCAACCAAGTGGCAAGTATCTGGAGCATACACCCAAAGCGACCACTTCGCCATCCTCATGGAGACAACTAATCGCATGCAGGGAAGCTGTGCCAGCAAACATATGGGGTACAAGGTGCAAACGCTAAACGCTGAGCTGCTACTGGACTGTATCGGCAATGGTATAGTCAGTGGGGACGCCAATGACAGCGCAGAACAACTAGCAGCATTGGTCAAGACTGCATGTGACATGGCGATGAGGCGATCGTTCAGTGAATGGAACACGAGAAAACCAGTCCCTTGGTGGAACCAGTCCATAGCCGAAGCTCGCAAGGAATGTCTAGCTGCAAGAAGACGCAGCCAAAGAGCAAGAGGAAGCCCTAGTTTTGGCACGTATACACAACAATACAAAACTAAGAGAAAACTGCTCAGGGACCAAATAAAAGGCAGCAAAGCAAAATGCTTCAGAGACCTCTGCAACGCAGCCGACGCTCAGCCATTCGGATTGGCGTACAAACTAGTCATGGGCAAACTCAACAGACAGCCAACTCCAAAATGTCCAGATATGCTGGAAAATATAGTGCGAACACTATTTCCCAGCCAGATAGTCAACAGCGCAGAACACCCATACGACGACTACAATCATTTGGAGACTATAGAGCCGATCACAGCTGCCGAGGTGTTAGAAATAGCAGCCAAGCTAAAAAACGATAAATCACCTGGACCTGATAACGTACCAAACCGCGCGCTCAAACTAATGATTGCCGCACGTCCAGATCTGTTTGTAGACACCTTCAATCGGTGCCTAACTGAAGGTGTGGTACCAAACAGATGGAAGGTACAGAAACTGGTACTCATACCAAAGCCAGGGAAGGACATTGGAAACCCCTCCTCATACCGCCCGCTTTGCATGCTAGACACCACGGGGAAAATCCTTGAGAGAATCCTCTGCAACCGGCTGGACAGGGAGCTGACAGGTAACAGAGGGCTATCCGACCACCAGTACGGATTCCGGAAGGGCAGAAGCACTGCACAAGCCATCGCAGAAGTAACGGCACTAGCTAGCAGTGCAATCAAAGGGACGCGGTGGGCAGGCGGCGACAAAAAGTATTGCCTGATTTGCACGCTTGACGTGAAAAACGCGTTCAACACAGCCAACTGGGGAAAAATATTGGATGCGCTGGACGCCCGCGGAGTGTCACACTACCTGATGCGAACTATTAAAAGTTACCTCAGCAACAGGATACTAACGTTCGCAACAAGCAGAGACAGCACCAACACATCGTCACTGCAGGAGTACCACAGGGGTCAGTACTTGGGCCCTTACTATGGAACGTCATGTATGATGACGTACTGCGACTAAGTCTACCGGAAGGGTGCCAGTTGACCGGCTTTGCCGATGACATCGCACTGGTGACGGTGGCCAAAATGCTTAACAACGCCACCACAAAATGCGCCTCAGCAATCGACACCATCATTCAGTGGATGTACGAGAACGGCCTTAGCTTGGCAGAAGAAAAAACCGAAGCAGTGCTGGTCAGCAGCCGCAAGAAGGTAGAAACGGCAACCATACGAGTGGGCTTACGTCGATCACATCAAAACCAGCAATCAAGTACCTGGGTGTGATGCTGGACCATCGGCTTACATATAAGCACCAGCCGGCAGGAAAGCGGAAGTCGCAACTGTTGCCATTAGCAGAATGCTGGCAAACACGCATGGCCCGAAACAGGCAAGTAGGCGACTCATAGCTGGAGTAGTGAGATCGACACTATTGTATGGTTGCGAAGTATGGGCAGCGGCCATGGATGTCCCAACCTTCAGTCGGAGCTGCAGATCAACATACAGACGATGCGCCCTTAGGGTCGCCTGCTGCTATCGAACCGTATCCGAGGAAGCGGCACTAGTAGTAGCCGGCATGATCCCATTGCAGCTACTAACAATTCGACCGCAAGCCGGTACATTGGGCAGAGCCCACCTGCGACTAGAAAATGCAAGTAGATGGCAACAACAATATGGTGTGGTGTATCTAGTGGCAAATGGACCAGGAGGCTCATACCAAATTTAGTCCCCTGGATACTAAGGAAACATGGGCAGGTAGACTTCCATACAGCCCAACTTATGACGGGCCATGGCTGCTTTAGAAGCTACCTCTACCGCTTCAAGCTGGAGAGTAGCCCACTCAGCGACCACTCTGGTGACGCAATTGAAGATGCTGAGCATGCCTTTTTTCAATGCCCACTATACGAAGGTTTACGGGCCCAATATGGACGGCTGACCCCAGAGAATATAGTGGGCAAAATGCTTGACAGCCAAGAAGACTGGGGTGCAGTTGCCAACCTTGCGGCAACAATAACGAAGGACTTGCGCCGCAGAGAAAGATTGTGCCGATCAGAGGATCTGTTGGTGTAATGCCAACAAACACATTTCCTCCTCCACTCCCCACTAGATCGTGAAGTATAGCCTGACGGCAGTCCCACGGTCTGCCTACCTGCCCTCCCCACCACCTCCCCTTCAACAACTGGTAATTCTTCTCCTACTGTACACTTTATTTTTTATCTTTTCTACTAGGTACTTTACTTGTTATCATGTAAATTGCTTTTCCTCCTGTATACCCAAACTCTAAATAACAAAAAAGAAAAAAAAACACAGTTCTGCACGTACTTAGCCATTGCGCGCACCTTTTAGCCCACCAAACTCAATAGTGCGGTACTTAATGTTGTATACCTTCCGTGTTTAATGTTAAATTTTAACGAAATTCACAACGTAGATGAAGAATGGTCTATTCAATAAGTGTGTGAAAAATAAATTTGATCGGTTAAAAATTGTACCGTATAATCGATTTTTTCAAATTGCGGGGGTCAGGGGAGGAAAATCAAAAATCTAAAACAAACTCGTATAGCGTACGAATATAACAAAATTACTTTCCAAATTTCGTTGCTCTAGCTCTTATTTTGCGCGCACTACTATACCCCCCCGGGCCCAATACCGACACTTTAATGATGTATAACATCCGAGATTTTTGATCAATCGTACCCAGATTCACAACATGGATCAAGAATGCTCAAATTATAATGCGTACCAAAAATAAATTTGACCGGTTGAAAATTGTGCTTAATAATCGTTTTTTTTTTCGAATTGCGGGGTTCAGGGGAAGAAAATGAAAAATCTAAAACAAACTTGTACAGCGTACGAAAATGATAAATTTAGGTTTTAATTTTGGTTGCTCTAGCTTTTATAGTTTCTGAGAAACAGGCGTTCATACGGACAGACGGACGGACGGACAGATGGACGGACGGACAGATGGATAGACGGAGAGACGGACGGACGGACGGAACGACAGACGGACATGGCTAGATCGACTCATCTTGCCGTCCTGATCAAGAATATAAATACTTTATGGGGTCTCCGATGATTATTTCCATGTGTTAGATACTTTTGGTTTTTGAACAAATCCATTAGCTCCGCTTTACTTCATTTTTACAAGAAGGCATAGGGGCTAAATATAAATTAATTAAGTCGAATTATATAATAGAGCACAGCTACGTTCAAGAGATCCCCCCATATCATAAGCTCCTAATTTTCTTAGAAATACAACACTTCAAGAAGACCTATTTCGACTTTATTACCTAAATACCGAAAAAAAAATAAAAGTAACCAATTTATTAAAAACAAGTAAGAAATCTGTAGTCAAGTGTACCCGACTACGAGAGCCCCTTTGCCTACATATACAGCCATACACACACATACTCATACATATAGACAGTTCTGCACGTACTAAGCCATTGCTCCTTTTAGCCGCTCGCGCTCTATAGCGCGGTGCCTAATGTTGTATAACTTCCGTGTTTATTGTTTAATCTTAACGAAATTTACAACGTAGATGAAAAATGGTCTACTTAATATGCATAAAAGAATTTGATCGCTTAAAAATTGTGTCTTCTAGTCGATTTTTTCGAATTGTGGTGGTCAATGGAGGAAATTCGAATAACCACAACAAACATGTATAGCGTACTAACATAGCAAATCTATATTCCAAATTTAGTTGCTCTAGCTCTTATTTTGCGCGCACTACTATTCCCCCCCGGGCCCTATAATGCCACTTTTGATGATGTATAACTTCCGAGTTTTTTGATTAATCCTACCAAAATTTACAACAAAGATCAAAAATGGCCTAAATATTATGTGTGCCTAAACTAAATTTGATCGGTTGAAAATTTTGCTAAATATTCGTCTTTTTCGAATTGCGGGGGTCAGTGGAAGAAATTTAAAAATCAAAAACAAACTTGTATAGCGTACGAAAATAACAAATCCAGGTTTAAAATTTAGTTGCTCTAGCTCTTATAGTCTCCGAGAAACTGGCTTTAATACGGACGGACGGACGGTTGCACGGACGGACAGGGCTAGATCAACTTGTCTTGTCGTCCTGATTCAGAATATATCTACTTTTCGGGGTCTCCGATGAATATTTCTGTGTGTTACATATTTTTCGATTTTGCACATTTCCAATAGCTCCGCTTTGCTTCTTCTTTACAAAAAGGCAAATGGGCTAAAATTTCCAAAACATCCAATATTACGAGGAAGATAATTTGACGTTCACCAATCAAAAACAAGTAAGAAGTCTGTAGTCGAGTGTACCCGACTACGATAGCCCCTTTGCCCACATATGCACCTATACACACAGTTCTGCACGTACTTAGCCATTGCTCCTATTAGCCGCCCGCGCTCTATAGCGCGGTGCCTAATGTTGTACAGTTTCCGTGTTTATTGTTTAATCTTAACAAAATTAAAACGTAGATCAGGAATGGTCTTATTAGTACGTGTGCAAATTTTGATCGGTTGAAAATTCTACCTCATAATCGATTTTTTCAAATTTCGGCGGTCAGGGGAGGAAATTCGAATATCCAAAATAAACTTGTATAGCGTACTAACATAGCTAATCTATATTTCAAATTTCGTTGCTCTAGCTCTAATTTTGCGCGCACTACTATATACCCCCGGTCGCAATATCGCCACATTTGATGATGTATAACCTCCGAGTTTTTACATTAATCTTACCAAAATTTACAACAAAGATCAAGAATGGCCTTATTATGATGTTTGCCGAAACTAAATTTAATCGGTTAGAAATTGTGCTTAATAATCCATTTTTTCGAATTGCGATGGTCAGGGGCGGAAATTTTAAAATAGAAAACAAACTTGTATAGCGTACGAAAATAACAAATCTAGGTATAAATTTTGGTTGCTCTAGCTCCTATAGTTTCTGAAAAACAGACGTTCATACAGACGGACGGACGGACAGACGGACGGATGGACAGACGGACGGACGGACAGACGGACAGACGGACATGGCAAGATCGACTCGTCTTGTCGTCCTGATCAAGAATATATATACTTTATGGGGTCTCCGATGATTATTTCTATGTGTTACATACTTTTCGATTTTGCACAATAGCTCCGCTTTGCTTCTTTTTTGCAAAAAGGCAAAGGGGCTAACAAGTAGGAAGTCTGTTGCCGAGTTTACCCGACTACGAGAGCCCCTTTGCCCACATATACAGCTTTACACACACATACACACAGTTTTGGACGTACTTAGCCATTGCGCCTTTTAGCCGCCCGCGCTCTATAGCGCGGTGCCTCATGCTGTATAACTTCCGTGTTTAAAGTTCAATCTTACCGAATTTATTTTTTTACAATGTAGTTCAGGAATGGTCTTATAATTACGTGTGCCAAAAAGAATTGTGATCGTTTGAATTTATGTCTTATAATCGATTTTTTTGAATTGCGGTGGTCAGGGGAGGAAATTCGAAAATCTAAAACAAACTTGTAAAGCGTACAAACATAACAAATCCACGTTCCAAATTTCGTTGCTCTAGCTCTTATTGTACGCGCACTACTATACCCCCCCGGTCACTATATCACCACATTTGATGATGCATAACTTCCGAGATTTTAAATCAATCATACCCAGATCACAACATCGATCAAGAATGGTCTAATTATGATGTGTGCCAAAAATAAATTTGATCAGTTTAAAATTGTGCTTAATAATCGTTTTTCTTTGAATTGCGAGGGTCAGGGGAGGAAATTCAAATATCAAAAA
The DNA here is from genome assembly GCA_037044455.1 of Zygothrica quintamaculata. Lineage (NCBI taxonomy): Eukaryota > Metazoa > Arthropoda > Insecta > Diptera > Drosophilidae > Zygothrica > Zygothrica quintamaculata. The sequence continues at coordinate 2,830 of JBAMBS010000296.1, read as the reverse complement.
CAAAGTCGTATAACCTTCGAACATAACGAATCTTACTTTAAAATTTGGTTGCTTATAGTCTCTGAGAAACAGGCGTTCATACGGGCGGACAGACAGACGGACGGACATGGTAAGATCAACTCGTCTTGTCGTCCTGATCAAGAATATATATACTTTATGGGGTCTCCGATGATTATTTCTATGTGTTACATTCTTTTAGATCTTGCACATTTCCATTAGCTCCGCTTTGCTTCTTTTTATGGCAAAGGGGCGAAAAATATAAATGCCTGTTGCTAATCCAGTGCGAGTACGCAATATACGTTGCAGTCGGTAGCACAAATAGGAACAAACACGGTTACGAATTGTGGTAATATTTTTTTTTTTTTTTTTTTTTATTATTATTAAGGAATCCGAGTTCCTAAGACCTCGTTGTGTGCTTTCTATTAATAAATTAAGCCCAATTGGGCGCACCGGCTAACCACTAAGGTGTAGCTTTACAGTTCATATAATAAATATTAAATTTGCCTCCTTCTGGGCATTCGACTTATGAGGTTATGAGGTCGACGTCTTTTTAGGCGTCGTCCTGGGCGAGTTCTAGTCAGCCTTTTGGCTAACCTATTGCTGTGGTTATTAATGCGACTATTGTAGCGACTTGATTGAATATTAATTTGCTGGAATGTTGTGGCAACTTTCAGATCACTGTGTAATGTTTTGTTTCTCACATACCACTCACATCCAGTGGTAAGCCTAAGCACTTTATTTTGAGCTATTTGGATAAGTTTTATTTGGCTATCGCAAGCAAGCCCCCAAATTTGACAGCCATAAATCCAAATTTGTGCAATTATTTGCCTGTAAATGGTTAGTTTCTTGCTGACAGATAATTTGTTTTTCGGACCCAGACAATAATATTTTCCCACAGCGGCCCTGATCCTTGTTTTGAGCACCCTGATATGGGCTGCAAAACAGAGCCTCCTGTCCAGAATAATCTTCAAATGATGCTGCATACTCCTGTAGCCTTTCTGCAGCCTCATATTCGCATTTCGCCCTGTACGTGACGCACACGTCATCAGCGAACGTAGCCAGCATCATATCGCTTGGTTGAATACCCAGATCAATGCTGGGCTGAGGCATATCAGAGGTGAATAAAGAGAAGAGCAATGGCGCCAAAACACTTCCTTGAGGTACTCCCGCTTTTGCATCATATCTTGCAGATACTGCTGTGTGAAACCGCACAACAAATTTCCTATTGGCAAGATATGACTTTAAGAGCAAGAAGTAAGGCGCCAGCAGTGCATTCTTAATTTTAGCCAGAAGTCCCAAGTGCCAAACGCGGTCAAATGCTTCTTTGACGTCTAAGAACAGAGCGTTACAGTATTCCTTGTTCTCATATGCTAGGAGAATTTCGTCCACTACTCGATGCAGTTGCTCCGTGGTACTGTGTCCTGAACGAAATCCAAATTGATGATCAGGGATAATTTCCTTGATTTCAATAAATGAGGAGATTCGAACCGCAATGAGTCTTTCGAACACCTTGGATATTGAAGGTAGAAGACTAATCGGCCTGTAAGACGCAGGATCATTTTCTGGCTTTCCAGGCTTTGGTATCATGGAAATGAAACCCAGTGTTCACTGCGCAGGAAAATATTGCAACCTCACTATTGCATTGAAGACAATAGTAAGGAATTTTATTGCATAATCTGGAAGAGCCTTTAAAGTTGCATTGCAGATCTTATCATGGCCTGGTGCTTTGCCGGAATGCTGACGTCCAATGACCAAAGCTAGGTCACTTGGCTCAATTGAATGAATTGCCTCACTATCCGTGCCAGTGTTATCTGGCCTTTGGTCGAACCAATCAGATCTAAAAATAGCCAAATACCGTCGAAGAACAGACTGCGCTCTATTCCAAGCGGCCTTATCAAATGGATGACGGGATCTCATCCACCTGATGCGCAGTCGTCTTTTCTCCGCTATTAATTGACGGATCTCTTTTGTGAGATCCACCAGCAGCAGCTATTCTTCGTGACGGTTTGCGTATAGCTACTGATGCAGCAACACAAATTTTTTCTGAAAATATATCTAGGACATCATCAATATCCTCGTCCGTGTGAATTTCAATATTCAAATCCAGCGATTCCTGCAACAACGACTGAATCAACTCCAAGTTAGTGTGTTTTGATATGATACGCTCTACAACTGGATACTCTGTCGCCTGAGCATTTAATGTTACAATTAATAGCAGGTGGTCAGAGCTCAACTCAACAATTGCCTGGATATTTGCATGGACGCCCAGAATGCATCGTGTTAAAGCAAAATCTAAGCAGCTTTGTAATCCTCTTCTACCATACGGAAATCTGGTTGGACCTCCTGTGGCTAACGTGTTTAGTTGGGAATTTAGGACAAAATTCGCTAATGCAGTGCCTCTTGAATTACTTCTACTAGCACCCCATAACCAGTGCGCAGCGTTCCAATCACCAGCAACTACACATTGAGAACCAAAACCATCAATGATTTCAGAGAAGTCATCAATCGACCAATTAAATCTTGGTGGGCAATAAATAGCGCCCAAATTGATAACACCAAGTACAATAGATATTTACATACCCAAGTTTTAATTCATGTAAGTAGGCCTTAAAATCATAAAAAAAAATTTATGCATATACCTGCAAGTTGAAGTCGAAGTTGATTCTGTATTCACTGTGTTGAGACGTGTTTTGTTTCCTCTGATTTTATTTATTTGTTTAATCTTGTTTAACATAGTAGTATTTAATATAAAATTAAATTTTTAACAAATAACCCAACCGCGTTGCGTTTAAAGTGTTACCGGTGACTAATTTGTAAAATTAATTACTCT
>JBAMBS010000295.1:0-40483 GCA_037044455.1 Zygothrica quintamaculata | reverse complement strand
ATTTGTGTGTATGGCTGTGTATGTAGGTAAAGTGGCTCTCGTAGTGGGGTACACTCGACTACAGATTTCTTACTTGTTTTTATTACAAATGGTGATAGATTAAATTGTTTGTTCACTTCTCAATTTTTGATATAATAATGTATTTTGGACCGGTATCGGATACTGTTTTCTTTTGGCTTTGATAGTATATTGCTGTATCCTTTGGTCCGATGGTAGATTTTACAACAATTTTATATCTTTTTATTCCTCTTTGTGTTTTACTTATGTTTACGATTTAGATCTTTAGTTAGATAAGCGCTCTTAAGCAAGTGCACAGGTGCGATAAAGACAAAAGATCAACTATGATTATTTGTGCTAAGCATACGCGACATGAGTGCTCACTACAATAGTAGATATGCAACTCAATATATAATTTTAATTTACTCATTACTTGTCTTTTCGTGTTGACATATGCTTATCGACTTAACTTAGATTTTAATCTTCTTGTTCATAAGCTTTTAAGCTGGAAGCTTTTTAATTGATGTAAACTAAGCTAGGCTCATAATATTGTCGTATATAACTACATATATTAGATTGTTTGGTAACGACATGCATTCAAATTTCGCGCTTCGCTTGTGAAGTCACATGGAATCGTATCTGGCTGCATATCGTTGGATAGGTCATGGCAACACCTTTTAAATGACGTATAGTTTATTTACATCAGTTTCCGCGCTTAAAAATTACAATCGATCGAAATGGAGTTCACAAACGCCAAATTGAAATTCGCGCAATTTTGAAATTTTATTTCGCAGACAGATTATTTCTGTCTTAGGAGACAACAAACTATCAAACTGCAGAACAGTGGTTCAGGCGATTCCGAAGTGATAATTTTGTCACCGAAACACCCAAGCCCGCCGGACGACCAGAGACCGTTGATACGGATAAAATTATGGATATAGTGGATCGAGATCGTCATGTGACTATTAGAAGCATCGCAGAGGAGCTCCAACTAAGCACGGAAACCGTCCATAGGCATTTGAAGTCGAAAAAGTTGTCAAAAAAGCTCGATGATGCCTCATGAGCTATCTCAAAAGAAGCTTTTGGACCGTGTCTCAATCTGCGAATATCTAATGCACCGTAATAAACTCGACTCATTTCTGGATCGGTTGGTTTTTTGCCAATAGAGACAAAGACTTCTTCAGAAGAGGCATGTACAAATTACCATCAAAATGGCAGCAAATAATCGAAGACAACGGTACATATAGCACTTAAATCGGACAATGGTAACTATGTTAAAATAATCGTCAAAAATCAATAAAGAAACCGGTATGTCATTACCAAACAACCTTATATATACATATATCGCAAGCCATTTATCCAACAACAATGTTTTAAAATTCAACCGATGTTGATAATAAACCTTAAAAGTATTGAAAAAAATCTATGCTTTTGTGTAAAGCGGACATCAGGAGCAGCACGCAACAGGTGTGCTTACACAGAGCTTTATGTATACGTATATAATTCACAGTGCATGTTATAGTGGAGTTATCATGCTTGGTTACTCCTGACAATAGCAATCTTAATGACAAGTACACTCAAAAATTTAACATATAAATTATTTTATGTTTTTATTTGTTTTGTTTAAAAGCTGAGGAAATGGATCAGGCCGACATGGAGCTCAGGGAAACCATTACAAACATTTGGCCACTGCAAGCTAAGAAAATGTTAAATCTTTTAGTTCCACCAAATGACCAGTTAAACAAAGGAAAGCTGTCAGTTGGTAAAATATACGCGGGTTTTCTTATATTGGAGTCATGGAGAAATACTAGATTTGGACAGATTGACTCGAGCATGCCGGTAAGTATGTAATTGCACAACATAAAATTTTAATTTATCTTCTCGAAATATAAAAATCATTAAAAATCCAAGATACAATTATCATATCAGCCCCCTTGCCTTAAAAAACAGCAAAGCGGAGCTAATGGAAATGTTCAAAATCCAAAAGTATGTAACACATAGAAATAATCATCGGAGACCCCATAAAGTATATATATTCTGAATCAGGACGACAAGACGAGTTCATCTAGCCCTGTCCGTCTGTCTGTCTGTCCGTCTGTGTGATCGCCTATTTCTCAGAGACTATAAGAGCTAGAGCAACCAAACTTGAAATCTAGATTCGTTATGTTCGTAGGTTATACGAGTTCGTTTTTGATTTTTGACTTTCCTCCCCTGACCACCGCAAATCGAAAAAAACGATTATTAAGCACAATTTTCCACCGATCAAATTTATTTTTGGCTCACATCATAAATAGACCACTCTTGATCCATGTTGTTAGTCTGGGTAAGATTGATCAAAAATCTCGGAAGTTATAGATCAGCAAAAGTGGTGTTATGGGCCCCGGGGGGTATTGAAGTGCGCGCAAAATAAGAGCTAGAGCAACGAAATTTGGAACGTATATTTGTTATGTTTGTACGCTACACAAGTTTGTTTTAGATTTTTAAATTTCCTCCCCTGACCCCCGCAATTTGAAAAATCGATTATAATTTTTAACCGATCAAATTTCTTTTTCGCACACATATTAAGTAGACCATTCTTCATCTACGTTGTGAATTTCGTTAAAATTTAACAATAAACACGGAAGTTATACAGCACTAAGTACCGCGCTATAGAGCGTGGGGGGCTAAAGGTGCGCGCAATGGCTAAGTACGTGCAGAGCTGTGTGTATGTATGAGTATGTGTGTGTATGGCTATATATGCAGGCAAAGGGGCTCTCGCTCGTTTTAGCCCCTTTGCCTTTTTGTAAAAAAGAGCAAAGCGGAGCTATTGGAAATGTGCAAAATCCAAAAGAATGTATGCTTCTCAGAGACTATAAGAGCTAGAGCAACCAAATTTGAAATCTAGATTCGTTATGTTCGTACGCTGTACAAGTTTGTTTTTGATTTTTCAATTTCCTCCCCTGACCCCCGCAATTCGAAAAAAACCGATTATTAAGCACAATTTTCAACCGATCAAATTTATTTTTGGCACACATCATAATAAGACCATTCTTGATCGATGTTGTGAATCTGGGTAAGATTGATCAAAAATCTCGGAAGTTATAGATCAGCAAAAGTGGCGTTTTGGGCCCCGGGGGGGTTATGTAGTGCGCGCAAAATAAGAGCTAGAGCAACGAAATTTGGAACGTAGATTTGTTATGTTCGTACGCTATACGAGTTTGTTTTAGATTTTCGAATTTCCTCCCCTGACCACCGCAATTCGAAAAAAACGATTATTAAGCACAATTTTCAACCGATCAAATTTATTTTTGGTACACATCATTATTAGACCATTCTTGATCGATGTTGTAAATTTGGGTAAGATTGCTCTAAAATCTCGGAAGTTATAGATCAGCAAATGTGGCATTTTGGGCCCCGGGGGGGTTATGTAGTGCGCGCAAAATAAGAGCTAGAGCAACGAAATTTGGAACGTAGATTTGTTATGTTCGTACGCTATACGAGCTTGTTTAAGATTTTCGAATTTCCTCCCCTGACCCCCGCAATTCGAAAAAAACGATTATTAAGCACAATTTTCAACCGATCAAATTTATTTTTGGTACACATCATTATTAGACCATTCTTGATCGATGTTGTAAATTTGGGTAAGATTGCTCTAAAATCTCGGAAGTTATAGATCAGCAAATGTGGCGTTTTGGGCCCCGGGGGGGTAATGTAGTGCGCGCAAAATAAGAGCTAGAGCAACGAAATTTGGAACTGTAGATTTGTTATGTTCGTACGCTATACGAGCTTGTTTTAGATTTTCGAATTTCCTCCCCTGACCCCCGCAATTCGAAAAAAACGATTATTAAGCACAATTTTCAACCGATCAAATTTATTTTTGGTACACATCATTATTAGACCATTCTTGATCGATGTTGTAAATTTGGGTAAGATTGCTCAAAAATCTCGGAAGTTATAGATCAGCAAAAGTGGCATTTTGGGCCCCGGGGGGGTTATGTAGTGCGCGCAAAATAAGAGCTAGAGCAACGAAATTTGGAACGTAGATTTGTTATGTTTTTACGCTATACGAGTTTGTTCTGGATTTTTCAATTTCCTCCCCTGACCCCCGCAATTCGAAAAAAACGATTATTAAGCACAATTTTCATCCGATCAAATTTATTTTTGGTACACATCATTATTAGACCATTCTTGATCGATGTTGTAAATTTGGGTAAGATTGCTCTAAAATCTCGGAAGTTATAGATCAGCAAATGTGGCGTTTTGGGCCCCGGGGGGGTTATGTAGTGCGCGCAAAATAAGAGCTAGAGCAACGAAATTTGGAACGTATATTTGTTATGTTTGTACGCTATACGAGTTTGTTTTAGATTTTCGAATTTCCTCCCCTGACCTCCGCAATTCGAAAAAAACGATTATTAAGCATAATTTTCAACCGATCAAATTTATTTTTGGTACACATCATAATTAGACCATTCTTGATCGATGTTGTAAGTCTGGGTAAGATTGATCAAAAATCTCGGAAGTTATAGATCAGCAAAAGTGGCGTTATTGGCCCCGGGGGGGTATAATAGTGCGCGCAAAATAAGAGCTAGAGCAACGAAATTTGGAACATAGATTTGTTATGTTCGTACGCTATACAAGTTTGTTTTTGATTTTTAAATTTCCTCCCCTGACCCCCGCAAATCGAAAAAAACGATTATAAGGTACAATTTTTAACCGATAAGATTTCTTTTTCGCACACATATTAAGTAGACCATTCTTCATCTACGTTGTGAGTTTCGTTAAAATTGAACGAAAAACACGGAAGTTATACAACAATAAGTACCGCGCTATAGAGCGTGGGGGGCTAAAAGGCGCGCGCAATGGCCAAGTACGTGCAGAACTGTGTGTATGTATGAGTATGTGTGTGTATGGCTGTATATGTAGGCAAAGGGGCTCTCGTAGTCGGGTACACTCGACTACAGACTTCTTACTTGTTTTTTAGCCCCTTTGCCTTTTTTGTAAAAAAAGAGCAAAGCGGAGCTATTGGAAATATGCAAAATCCAAAAGTATGTAACACATAGAAATAATCATCGGAGACCCCATAAAGTATATATATTCTGAATCAGGACGACAAGACGAGTTCATCTAGCCCTGTCCGTCTGTCTGTCCGTCCGTCCGTCTCGTCGTCCGTCCGTCCGTCCGTCCGTCCGTCCGTCCGTCCGTCCGTCCGTCGGTCCGTCCGTCCGTCCGTATGAACGCCTGTTTCTCAGAGACTATAAGAGCTAGAGCAACCAAACTTGAAATCTAGATTCGTTATGTTCGTACGCTGTACAAGTTTGTTTTTGATTTTTCAATTTCCTCCCCTGACCCCCGCAAATCGAAAAAAACGATTATTAAGCACAATTTTCAACCGATCAAATTTATTTTTGGCACACATCATAATTAGACCATTCTTGATCGATGTTGTGAATCTGGGTAAGATTGATCAAAAATCTCGGAAGTTATAGATCATCAAAAGTGGTGTTATGGGCCCCGGGGGGGTATAGTAGCGCGCGCAAAATAAGAGCTACAGCAACGAAATTTGGCATCTAGATTCGTTATGTTCGTACGCTATACGAGTTTGTTTTTGATTTTTGAATTTCCTCCCCTGACCCCCGCAAATCGAAAAAAACGATTATTAAGCACAATTTTCAACCGATCAAATTTATTTTTGGCACACATCATAATTAGACCACTCTTGATCGATGTTGTGAATACTGGGTAAGATTGATCAAAAATCTCGGAAGTTATAGATCATCAAAAGTGGCGTTATGGGCCCCGGGGGGGTATAGTAGCGCGCGCAAAACACGAGCTAGAGCAACGAAATTTGGAACGTATATTTGTTATGTTTGTACGCTATACGAGTTTGTTTTTGATTTTTCAATTTCCTCCCCTGACCCCCGCAATTCGAAAAAATCGATTTTCAGGTACAATTTTCAGCCGATCAAGATTTCTTTTACGCACACATATTAAGTTGACCATTCTCCATCTACGTTGTGAATTTCGTTAAAATTTAACAATAAACACGGAAGTTATACAACATTAAGTACCGCGCTGTAGAGCGTGGGGGGCTAAAAGGCGCGCGCAATGGCCAAGTACGTGCAGAACTGTGTGTATGTATGAGTATGTGTGTATGGCTGTATATGTAGGCAAAGGGGCTCTCGTAGTCGGGTATACTGACCGAATATACAGATTTACGTGTTAGTTTAACGAGCACTAGCTAGATCTGTCTCTTCAGACTGCTCACGTTTACTGTTTTAGCCCCTTTGCCTTTTTTGTAAAAAAAGAGCAAAGCGGAGCTATTGGAAATGTGCAAAATCCAAAAGTATGTAACACATAGAAATAATCATCGGAGACCCCATAAAGTATATATATTCTGAATCAGGACGACAAGACGAGTTCATCTAGCCCGTCCGTCTGTCTCGTCTGTCCGTCTGTCCGTCTGTATGAACGCCTGTTTCTCAGAGACTATAAGAGCTAGAGCAACCAAACTTGAAATCTAGATTCGTTATGTTCGTAGGTTATACGAGTTTGTTTTTGATTTTTCAATTTCCTCCCCTGACCCCCGCAAATCGAAAAAAACGATTATTAAGCACAATTTTCAACCGATCAAATTTATTTTTGGCACACATCATAATTAGACCATTCTTGATCGATGTTGTGAATCTGGGTAAGATTGATCAAAAATCTCGGAAGTTATAGATCAGCAAAAGTGGCGTTTTGGGCCCCGGGGGGGTATAGTAGCGCGCGCAAAATAAGAGCTAGAGCAACGAAATTTGGAACGTAGATTCGTTATGTTCGTACGCTATACGAGTTTGTTTTTGATTTTTGAATTTCCTCCCCTGACCCCCGCAATTCGAAAAAATCGATTATTAAGCACAATTTTCAACCGATCAAATTTATTTTTGGCACACATCATAATTAGACCATTCTTGATCGATGTTGTGAATCTGGGTAAGATTGATCAAAAATCTCGGAAGTTATAGATCAGCAAAAGTGGCGTTATGGGCCCCGGGGGGGTAATAGTAGTGCGCGCAAAATAAGAGCTAGAGCAACGAAATTTGGAACGTAGATTTGTTATGATTCGTACGCTATACGAGTTTGTTTTAGATTTTTCAATTTCCTCCCCTGACCACCGCAATTCGAAAAAAACGATTATTAAGCACAATTTTCAACCGATCAAATTTATTTTTGGCACACATCATTAATTAGACCATTCTTGATCGATGTTGTGAATCTGGGTAAGATTGACTCAAAAATCTCGGAAGTTATAGATCAGCAAAAGTGGTGTTATTGGGCCCCGGGGGGGTAATGTAGTGCGCGCAAAATAAGAGCTAGAGCAACGAAATTTGGAACGTAGATTTGTTATGTTTGTACGCTATACGAGTTTGTTTTAGATTTTTCGAATTTCCTCCCCTGACCCCCGCAATTCGAAAAAAACGATTATTAAGCACAATTTTCCACCGATCAAATTTATTTTTGGCACACATCATAATTAGACCATTCTTGATCGATGTTGTGAATCTGGGTAAGATTGATCAAAAATCTCGGAAGTTATAGATCAGCAAAAGTGGTGTTATGGGCCCCGGGGGGGTATAGTAGTGCGCGCAAAATAAGAGCTAGAGCAACGAAATTTGGAATCGTAGATTTGTTATGTTCGTACGCTATACGAGTTTGTTTTTGATTTTTCAATTTCCTCCCCTGACCACCGCAATTCGAAAAAAACGATTATTAAGCACAATTTTCAACCGATCAAATTTATTTTTGGCACACATCATAATTAGACCATTCTTGATCGATGTTGTAAATCTGGGTAAGATTGATCAAAAATCTCGGAAGTTATAGATCAGCAAAAGTGGCGTTATGGGCCCCGGGGGGGGTATATGTAGTGCGCGCAAAATAAGAGCTAGAGCAACGAAATTTGGAATCGTAGATTTGTTATGTTCGTACGCTATACGAGTTTGTTTTAGATTTTTCGAATTTCCTCCCCTGACCCCCGCAATTCGAAAAAAACGATTATTAAGCACAATTTTCAACCGATCAAATTTATTTTTGGCACACATCATAATTAGACCATTCTTGATCGATGTTGTGAATCTGGGTAAGATTGCTCAAAAATCTCGGAAGTTATAGATCAGCAAAAGTGGCGTTATGGGCCCCGGGGGGGTATATGTAGTGCGCGCAAAATAAGAGCTAGAGCAACGAAATTTGGAACGTAGATTTGTTATGTTCGTACGCTATACGAGTTTGTTTTAGATTTTTCAATTTCCTCCCCTGACCCCCGCAATTCGAAAAAAACGATTATTAAGCACAATTTTCAACCGATCAAATTTATTTTTGGTACACATCATTATTAGACCATTCTTGATCGATGTTGTAAATCTGGTGTAAGATTGATCAAAAATCTCGGAAGTTATAGATCATCAAAAGTGGCGTTATTGGCCCCCCGAAAGACATATTAAGGCGGATTGGGAAATGATCACTGCCGTGTAATTGTTTTGATATGGACAATTCGCATCTATGGGTGATTTGTGGGGATGCGTTGGTTATATCTATATGACTGAAGGTATTATGAGTGGATAGGTGGGTGGCTTCCCCATTGTTAAGCACAACTAAATTGTGCTGCGCAATTATTCTCTCCAGTTTGTGGCCGCGGGAGTTTGCCTTAGGGGAGCCCCATAAGGGACTCCAAGAGTTGAGATCTCCTAATACAATTTTTGGGCCATTTACTTGTCTTAAAACATCGGATATGTCATTGCTTTGGAAACCTTGAGACGGAAGGATGTACATATTTATAATGGCTTGGGGCAGATAAAGTTTTTGGAATTATGAGGCAACTGAGTTTCTTGCAAACATAAAATATCTGGAGCTTATTCTTTAATTATTAATGAGAGTTCGTTAAAGTTATTTAATATTCCATTGATATTCCATTGAAAAATTGTAAAAAAAACATTTTGGAAAAATTATATATATTTTATGTTTGCTATATAGCGGTTAGGTCGATGCAGACGACTGACTATATTGAGTCAGTCAGCTCCATCGACTCAACCGAAGAAGCACTTGAGAGGTCTTGATCGTGATGATCGTATGATTTTATTTTATTGACAGCGATGTAATTTAGAGTAGTAGTGGTTTCGTCGTTTGTTTTTGTTTTTGTACTCAGAGAGTTTTGAGTGATTTGGACCGCTTGTAAAAGATAAGACTTCACAGGGCAGTCTTTGGTAAGAGGGGGGTTTGGGGGACTAGGAGAAGGAAGAGGAGAGACGGAGCTAACTCAGTGGGATAAGTATGGGGGGAGAGGGGTAAGAGGGAGAAGATAAAGAGTGGGTGTGAGCGTTATCAGCAGGTATTGTTTGTGCAGATGGTGTATTTGTTTTTGGTGTAGTTTTGTTGTTTGTCGTTGTAGTAGTAGTGGTAAACGCTGCAAAAGTAGATGAAGAGTTTACCGTATTGTGTGAGTTTTGTTGTTTTAGTATTGTTTTTGCTCCTTGCATACTGCACTTTTGAGTGGCTTTTATTTTTAGTAATTCCCGTTGTTGTTGGTATTTTGGACACGAAGATGAAGAGGCGGGATGATCGCCGTTGCAGTTTGCACAAATTTTGCGGGTGCCGGGTTCCGGAGTGTGGGGGGGAAGATTACAGTTGGTACACATGGCTGTTTTTGCAGTGTTTAACTGTGTGACCAAGTTGTTGGCAATTTTTGCATCTCATGGGATTTGGGATGTATTCCCTCACCTTTACGGAGTGCCATGCGATATATAGTTTTCTGGGTAAGTTATATTGGTCGACAGTGACCAGACCAACGCCGGTTGACTTGGAGTTACCGTCGATTGTCTTTGTAAACTTGTACATCGAATGTAGGTTTTGGGCTTTGAGTTCGTTAACTATCTCCGAGTTTTCGATGTTGGCGAGGTAGGGTGCGTAGATTGTGCCTTTCACAAAATTTAGCGATTTATGTAGTTGTAACCTATATCGCATAATAGATCACCGTCGATTAATGGAGAAATGCTGATGATTTCTTTTGATACAATGTGGAGGGCTCGGTTTACTGCGAAACACGATAGTTTAGTAATTTTTTTTGTACCGTTTTTCGCGGATATTCTTAGGAATCTTGGGTTTTGTTGTGGTGACACTGGGAGATCTGGGTATTCACTATGGAACTTTAAGTGGTGTCTTTTTTTTTTTTTTTGATTTGGGACTGCTGCTAAAACGGCTATCCCCTGCATTGGGAGGCCCTTGGGCCATGTTATGTAGGGGGGGAGAGAAACCGATTATGTGCGATTTGTTTTTGTTTCGCGATGTAAGCGATAAAAGTTAACGGTTTTTGAGTTTGAAGAAAACGAAAATTGATTTTATGATAGACGCGACCGCTTGGTTTGAGAGTTAGTCGGAGACTGAGAATGCTTAAATTATAGACGATGGTATATCTTGACCGCTGGGTATTACGAATGCAATATTGAAAGTCATTGTGCAACGTCCAACCTGTTTAATGGCACATTCAACAATCATCCAGCAGCTGATGAGCAAGGGATCGGTCATGTGTGCAGCAAAAGAAAGTGCATTTTTATGCAGCCAGTGATGGTGGCATTCGTTTGGCTTCTACCTCCTGCAATTGTTTTTCGACCGCGACTATGGTAATATCGTCTGTAATCCTTTGGGTCCCTTGTGGAGTATTTAGCTGCAGCACAGCGTTATACATCTGGTTCCACAGCACTGGGCCCAGCACTGAGTCTTGTGACACACTGTCGCCGGCCGCTTGCCGTATCGTAGACCAAGCTCCTCAGGTATTCTGGTAGATCTAGCCGTTCTAAATCGCTGCTTATGCACTGCAAATTTGCGGAGAGAAACACATTTCGAACAATCTAGCGTGCAGAGCGCTCTGTATGCAGATGGGTCCTACGGTGGCTTATTATTCTTTGGAGGCAGAACCAGCGTCTGCACGTTCCACCTTTTCGGAAATACCCGTTTCCCTATGCACACATTGAAGTTGTCAGCGGGCACTGCTGTCTTCATGACTGTGAAGGTTCTCACGGCTGGAGACGGCACTCCATCAGGTCTTGGAGCTTTCCCAATTTTGATCAACATTTCTGCTTCCGTGATTTCCCCCTCGTATGTGCATTTAACTATACCCTCGGCTGTGTAAGATGGGTAAGATCGGTGGTTGCTTCGGAAATAGCGCTTCCACTGTGGGGGTTAATTGCACTGGATCGACTAGCATCGGGCTTCTACATAATCTTATTATGAGTATTTTGTACGCCGATCCAAATGGCTGTGACTTGGCCTCGTTGCAGAGGTTTTTTCAGCTCCGGTTCTTGTTCCTTTTGATTGCTTTTGCGAGTGTGAAGCTATTGTTGCGAAAGGCTTTTATATGGGGTACCACAAGTAGACTAGTTTTGGTCTGGTGCTACCTGTGCAATGCTTGGATATATAGATGTGTCGCATGCATTGGTGCTAGCGCACCGGCCATGTTGTGTACAATGTACAAGTTTATTTTGGATTTTTCAATTTCCTTCCCTGACCCACGCAATTCGAAAAAAACGATTAGTAAGCACACTTTTCAACCGATTGAATTTATTTTTGGTACACATCATAATTAGGCCATTCTTGATCGATGATGTGGTGCTGGAATCTCGGTAAGTTATACGATTAGCAAACGTGGCGTTATTTGGTTCGTGGGGGGGTCATAGTAGTGCGCGGAAAATAAGAGCTAGAGCAACGAAATTTGGAATGTAGATTTGTTATGTTCGTATGCTATACAAGTTTGTTTTAGATTTTAGAATTTCCTCCCCTGACCCTCGCAATTCAAAAAAATCGATTATAAGGAACAATTTTTAGCCGATCAAAATTCTATTATTGGCACCCATATTAAAAAGATTGTTCCTGATAACATACGATTGCAACAATAAACTTGGTAAGATTGATACAATATTAAGTACAGCGAGTATATAGCAGCATGAAGCTACGCGTTGTAATGGCTAAAGTACGTGCAGAACTGTGTGTATGTGTTAGTATGTGTGTCTATAGCTTGTATATGTAGGCAAAGGGGCTCTCGTAGTCGGGTACACTCGACTACAGATTTCTTACTTGTTAAAGATTGCATTTGCTTTTTTGTATCTTAAGGGACTGCAGGTGCACATGTGCTGCTTAAATTCAGGAAACAGTTTGTGTTTTCCATTTTTAGCCCCTTTGCCTTTTTGTAAAAAAAGAGCAAAGCGGAGCTATTGGAAATGTGCAAAATCCAAAAGTATGTAACACATAGAAATAATCATCGGAGACCCCATAAAGTATATATATTCTGAATCAGGACGACAAGACGAGTTCATCTAGCCCTGTCCGTCTGTCCGTCTGTTCGTCTGTCCGTATGAACGCCTGTTTCTCAGAGACTAAAAGAGCTAGAGCAACCAATTTTTAGCCCCTTTGCCTTTTTGCAAAAAAAGAGCAAAGCGGAGCTATTGGAAATGTGCAAAATCCAAAAGTATGTAACACATAGAAATAATCATCGGAGACCCCATAAAGTATATATATTCTGAATCAGGACTACAAGACGAGTTCATCTAGCCCTGTCCGTCTGTCTGTCTGTCCGTCTGTCCGTCTGTATGAACGCCTGTTTCTCAGAGACTATAAGAGCTAGAGCAACCAAACTTGAAATCTAGATTTGTTTTGATTGTACGCTATACGAGTTTGTTTTTGATTTTTAAATTTCCTCCCCTGACCACCGCAAATCGAAAAAAACGATTATTAAGCACAATTTTCATCCGATCAAATTTATTTTTGGCACACATCATAATTAGACCGCTCTTGATCGATGTTGTGAATCTGGGTAAGATTGATTAAAAATCTCGGAAGTTATACATCATCAAAAGTGGCGTTATGGGCCCCGGGGGGGTATAGTAGCGCGCACAAAATAAGAGCTAGAGCAACGAAATTTGGAACGTAGATTCGTTATGTTCGTACGCTATACAAGTTTGTTTTTGATTTTTAAATTTCCTCCTCTGACCCCCGCAAATCGAAAAAAACGATTATAAGGTACAATTTTTAGCCGATAAGATTTCTTTTTCGCACACATATTAAGTAGACCATTCTTCATCTACGTTGTGAGTTTCGTTAAAATTAAACGAAAAACACGGAAGTTATACAACAATAAGTACCGCGCTATAGAACGTGGGTGGCTAAAAGGCGCGCGCAATGGCCAAGTACGTGCAGAACTGTGTGTATGTATGAGTACGTATGTATGGCTGTATATGTAGGCAAAGGGGCTCTCGTAGTCGGGTACACTCGACTACAGACTTCTTACTTGTATAATCTATATTCGATATTTTCGTAAGCTAGATCAGTTTGGTTTTGATTTTTAAATTTCCTCCACTAAGCCTTGCAATTCGAAACAAGTAAGAAGTCTGTAGTCGAGTATACCCGACTAAAAAAGTGCCTTTGCCTAAATACACAGGCATACACACACATACTCACACATATATACAGGTTTGCATGTACTTTAAGCCTATTAGCCCCCACGCTCTATTGCGCGATACTTTATGTTCTGTAACTTGCGTGTTTATTTTTCAATCTTAACGAAATTCTCAACGTAAATCAAGAATGTTTTACATAATATGTGTGCTAAAAAGAAATTAGAATAGTTGAAAATTGTGCTTTATAATCGATTTTTTCGAATTGCAGTGGTCAGAGGAGGAAATTTGAAAATCTATAATAAACTTGTATAGCGTACGAACATAACGAATCAAGATTCCATACTTTGTTGCTGTAGCTCTTATTTTGCGCGCACCACTTAATTATTATTTTTTTTTATGTGTTACATACTTTTGGATTTTCCACATGTCTATTAGTTCCGCTTTGCTTCTTTTTTATGGCAAAGGAGCTAAAAAACGATTATTAAACACAATTTTCAATCGATCAAATTTATTTTTGGCATCTGTAGTCGAGTGTACCCGACATCGAGAACACGTTTACTTGAATACACAGACATACACACACATACATACAGTTGCACACGTTTTTAGCCATTGCGCGCACCCTTTATTCGACATGCCACGCGTTGAAGTGTCCTGCTATCACTCTTGTCGCACGGCCTCGCGCGTCTGCGCTGATATTCGACAGCATTCAGTTAAGCCGTTCCAGGTCCCAGCTTGGTGGGGCGTAACAGCTATAAAACGTTATTTCCATTAGCTTCACTCTTACGAAAAAGACGTATCAACTTCTTGTGGTGGTGTTTTGGTACACTAAATAGCGGCTTTTTTACATTTACTGGTAACCCAGCCATTTCCTGGGATCTGTTTATGTGGCTTACACACAAAGGCGACGTCGGTGTTGTGTTCTCTGACAGTTTGCCTCAAAAGGGATTGTGCCTCAGTGCAGTAATTACGATATAACTGAATGCACATCCTAATGATCTATACGAGAAAGCGCCCCTAAAAAGGGGTCACATTCCGCTTCCAAAAACGTGTTTCCACTCCTTTTTCTTGTTCTTGCAGAACATTCCCCGCCAAGTGTCGTGTCCTTCCGCACTTTCCTCACAGGTTGGTTTTATCTACATCATTCTTGCAATGTGTGGCCATGTGGCCGAATTCCAAGACCCGGATGATGCCTAACCGTTCCCGGAGACGACAGCTTCACCAGCCCAGCTTAAGTGTGCCAATCTGCAATGCCTTTCTTTCCACTCTCTGCGGACAGCCCTTTAGTGACAGTTTAGGTTTCGCCATACGCCTTTCGCAAAGTGATGTTTTCTATATCAACATCGGTCAGTTTCGCCTGCATTTCCTGACAGTCAAGACATCATCTTTTGTGGCGATCTCATTCAAATATTCGCGTCGACTATTTTTTTCTGCTGCTTCCTCTTAGACTAGACTATTGTTTGGAACAGTGTTGAATTTTGAGAGGATTGGTTCGCATAGATCACCTTTGTGCAGTGTTGTCGTCAAACAACACTTTAATCTGCTTAACGGCATCACGTATTTCCTTATTAATATACCTTCTATTTTAATCTATCATTCCAAATAACAGCCATTTCCAGCCCAGCAGCCATTTCAGCCAGATTTCACCCTGCTTACCGTCAGCTCAGGGGTCTTCTAGTGCAAAAAAGAGGGGTTCCAGTGGTCACATCTAGTGTCTTACTGGTGGCGACTCTATTCGCCTTCACTCATTGGTTAGTCATATCACCTACTAGTACGGCTTTCCAGGGGATACCTGGCATCTTGCCGGAGGTTATGAACTGCTAAAAAAGGGATACTTACCTGATCACCAAGTTAAAGTCGCACACTAGACACATCTCTTTTAACAGCTCTTGCCAGAGGATGCGGGCTGCTTTAGCTGCTAAAAAGAGCATTAAGCCGGTCTTATCAAAATCAATGGCGACCAACGCATGCGGCCCACTAGGGGCAGCTCTTTTAGTAGAAACTTCCCCTTGTCATTTTAGTCGACTTTTAAGACAAGCAAGGCGTTCTCTTAGTCAGGTACACACGACTTCAGATAAGTAAGAATACTTGTTTATTTTATATTCGTTAAAATTTAATAAAAAAACACGAAATCGTTTCAACATTAACTTTTGCGTTACGGACGGATATATATACATATGTCTGTTTTTCGTAGTTGGGTGCACCCGATTGCAGCTTTTATACATGTTTGTCATTTTAAAATTAGTAAAATAAGTGGTTCCTAATCAGCAGTATACACATATTTAATTATGTTCCTTTATTATTTTAGATGCTAGAACTCCAGGATGAGTCAAGAAAACTCTCACAAGAGTCCTTATTTGATGCCGATGCTAGCCATGTACAACCTGGGCACTCATATATGAATGAAAATCTTTGTTCACCTAATTTGAGGTATACTTTATTTATCAGCTTCAACGTGCATTTAAAAGTGCGTTTAATATTTTTTACAGGCACAGCGGCTCTCTTATGATTAATTCGCCGAGCCCTGGACGAAGGGGACATCAATTCACACATCATGATATTGGCTTTTCTGATACTGTATCTAATGTTGTAGAAATGGTAAAGGAAACTCGATATCCTAAGCATAGCAATATTAGTTCGCGGTTTTCAAGAGGTATATTGTTTAAAGTTTTCCTTGATATTAAAACTTAATGAATTTTTTAATTTCACATTCCTTCAGATGTATAATTTTATTAATATTAATGAATATATTATATTGTTTAAAATTATTTGATTTTATTTTGTGGGCGAATTAATCCTTACAACAATATAATAGCATAAATGAAGTTGCCTCAAGCAATATCTTGGCATTAAGAAATTTCAAATTGACGGCCAGCTCTCACTTTTATATAGAAGCCTGTGAAAGCACCATACCATAGCGTGAATATAAACACTCGTGTGCTTCAACGTAGGGTATTGCTGGATTACCATAGACTTTGATGATTAAATATTTTGTTTTTTAAATGCTAACATAATTTTTAAATGTTAATGCAGTTTCCCCACTGTAAAAATAAATTACAAATATCGTAGGCGAAAAGCAAGAGTGTATAAATCAACAGTTGAACTAAAATCATTTACACTGCAGCTGGATAATAATTATTTATTTACTAAAGAAAATTGTTTATATTTATCAACTTTCCCATTAAAAATGATTTCTAACTACCACCTTAGCCTTTGAGATACGAAAATGGTATTAATGGAATTATGAAAAATCCATAAGTATGTAACAGGTAGATATATTTCTGAGACCCCATAAGAATATATATGGGAACTGGATTCCTTATTTAAGAACGTAAAAATAATCGTCCTAGGCTCCTTAACTGTATATATTCTCGATTCGGACGACTGGCCGAGTCAATCTAGCCCGTCTGCTGTTTCTCCGTCCGTCCGTCTATCAGTCTGTATGGACGCATGTTTCTAAAAAAATATAAGAACCCAAGATACGAGGGCACAGTACTGCTTTGTGTTCCAGACGCACTCTAAGTTATTGCGTGTTTGACAAAATGCAGCCCGTTTTGGGTACAGACGCATTCTGGACTTTTTTTATTTTTTTGCCTTCTCATCTTGGTGAGTCTCCCGTCGGATGACGAGGATGCCACGTGGGGACGATGAGCATAGAAGGCCACATCCCGTCCCCAGAGCTGTATGTATTCGCATATGTGTATCTGTGTGTGTATGTCTGTGTATGTGGGTAAATGGGGTTCTCGCAGTCGGGTATATCCGCTTAAACTTTCTTACTTTTTAGTATATTTGCCAAAAAAAAAGAGCAAAGCGGAGCTAATGGAAATGTGCAAAATCCTAAAGTATGTAAAAGTATCCAAATATCGCAATTCAAAAAAAAACGATTATTAAGCACAATTTTCAACCAATCAAATTTCTTTTTGGCACACCATTATTATTATTAGACCATTTTAATTCATCTTGTGAATCTCGTTAATATTTATCAAAAATCGAGGGGGGGTTAAGTGGTGCGCGCAAAATAGGAGCTAGAGCAACCAAATTTAGTATTTGGATTTTTTATGTTCATATGCCATACGAGTTTGTTTCATACTTTTGAAATTCCTCTCCTGACACCCGCAATTCGAAAAAATCGATTATAATCGATTTTCCTTTTCGGAAATACCCGTTTCCCTATGCATACATTGAAGAGGTCAGCGAGCACCGCTGTCTTCATGACTGAGAAGGTTCTCACGGCTTAAGACGGTAGTCTATCAAGTCCTGAAGCTTTCGCTTTGTGACCGGAGTTTGCTTAGGAAATAGCGCTTTCACTGTGGAGGCTAATTGCACTGGATAGACTGGCATCGTGCGTCTACATAGTCTTTTCATGATTATTTTGTTCGCCAATTTAAATGGCTGTGTTTCATGCTCCTTATGGTTGCTTTCGCAAGTGTGCACCTCTTTTTGCGGAAAACTTCTAGATGGTGGTTAAATTTGGGTCTGCCGCGTGAGTGTTTCACCAGTCCCCTCGCTCATATGCACTCCCTCCTGGCCGACGCTACGTCCGGGTACCACCAGTGGACTGGTTTTTAACTGGTCTTACCCAAACATCTCCTAAACATAGTTGGATTACTACATTGGCTATCGCACCAGCCATATTTTCAGCGTATGTGTCTGGGTACGACTTAATCTGACTGTTGCAGATACACACTCTGTGAGGCTTCCTTATCTAGCTTTTTTGGGACCATGCTGCGTGTATGTGTTGCTGCAGGCATTTGTGTTGCCGTTGTATATATTAGACAGTGAACAAGTCCACGAAGTAGGGAGAGCTACCGAAGGTTATATATCTATGAGCGAGTGACTTTCGGACGATCACTTTGAGTGATGCCACGCTTTCTATCCTGACCCTGCCTGGTAATGTCCTGGCGCACCCCGATTCGACAGCCCATGCATTAAAGTCTCCAGCTGTTACTACTGGAGAGCGATTCCCTTCACCTTCCATCATGGCGTTTATACATGTGGTAAAGTCTTCGATGGAAGCGCTAGAGGCTATTTAGCAGCTATAAATATATATGACACACTTCATAGCCCTTACGTAACAGAAAGCACACGCAATTTCTGTGAGCTGCACAGCTCCAAATTGTCTCTGAACCTAAGAACAATTGTCCTTGTTCTAGTACAATTGAGTGCTCCCGGACAGTGTGCGCGAGAAGGTCTTGCGCTTCTTTGCAGTGGTTTAAGTTAAGAGGAATATTTTAATTTTGGCGGTTAGCGGTACGCGGGACAAATTTTGTTTAGGGCACGGTTTATTTTTGAACTTTTTAACACATAGCTGTCACTTCTGCAGTTGCAGCATAGCTTATATGCATTTGCTTTGATCTTGCTCCTAAATGCTATATACCCAAACTCCAGACAATTATAGCCCCGCCTAGGCTCTATTTTACTACATATCCTGCTGACAGCCCAACCTACTCGTACATCCCGCAATAAAAAGCGTTTTTGTCAGTATCTTCTGCAAAGTTAGGGTAGCTGTTTGTATACCTGTGTAACCTTTGCGCAGCTTCGTTACAGCTTCGGCAGGTAGATCAGGATCGATGAGTTTAAACACCTCTGTTGTATTCAGCCGCTCCATTGTCTGTGCGATCAATAGTATATATATATATGCTTCGGTATATATATATGCTGGATTCTTTTTGAAAATAATGTCTTCCAGGTGCTCTTCCTTAATCTGCGCCTTGTATGCTCCGGATCTTCTTTAGATGGCGTCTGTCTCTTCTCATTTACTGGGTTTACGGCTTTCCGCTTGAAAGATGTGAGTCTTGGGTACAGATATGCTAATTTTTTTCTTTTCCTGGCATAAGGATCTGTATTCAACGTGCTTGAAGCTGCGTCCACTGCGGTGGCCAAGTATGCCACTGACGCAGTATACATATATTCTATGTATATATATATTCTTGTTCAGGACGACTAGCAGAGTCGTTCTAGCCATGTCCGTCTGTCTGTCCGTCCAAGCCAAATGAGTGGTCCGATGATAGATCTGTAAAAGATTCTGCTGTTATCCAATAACGAGGAATATTTTTTGTTACTGCGAAATCGATCAAGTGGCCCACGACGATACAACGCTGCAACCATTACACGATACAAAAAAAGCAACTGGTGACCTCATGGCTGTAACAGAAAAAATTACCCACTCGCTGTGCAAAGCTTAGAAAACTGGTGACCTGGTAGAAGAAAATACTCACACTCGCCGTGCAAAACTAGGCAAGCTGGTAGCCGATGGCACAAGCACTGAATGAAAAAACCTTGCTCGAGGACGGAATAGAAGTTGGACTGGTAATTAGCGAAACCACACGAGGTCGTGCCGATACCAATGAAGGCGTGGATTCGTTTACCATGAACCGGGAAGGTTCATCTTAAAAGCGGGAATAGCTATGAAGTAACCCTCGCGCCCAAGAGCGCAGACTATAACGTAAACGCTTGCACTCTGAACAAGTATCAGTATAGCAAATACAAAGATCGGGCACGGTACATTGAACGCTAAGTAAGATGTTTCTTTTCGATTGTACCCGACTACGAGAATCCATTTGCCTACATACAGTCAAATAAACATAGAATCATATACATACATACAGTTCTATACGTATTTTAAGCCATTCTGCGCCCCTTCCCTCGTGCTCTATAGCGCGATACATAATATTGAATAACTTCCGCGTTTTTTATTCAGTCGTAACAAAATTCACAACATAAATTAAGAGTTGTCTAGACATTATGTGTGCAAAAAGAAATTTGATCGGTTGAAAATTGTGCTTACAATTGGATGATTTAAGAAAAAGCGTTGTATTCGCGATCGAACATTATCGCCGATCTAGTTAAGAATGTCTTAAGGAAATCCACTCAAACTCAACTTATATATTAAGAGAGTGTGATTTACAGAGTCAAAAGCCTTACTGAAATCTGTGTAAATAACTTCAGTCTGAAAACCCCTTAATAACATTCTGAAATCCTTTAATAACAAAAGAACTCAACTCAAGTAAGTTAGTGGTTGTAGATCGTGATTTCACAAAACCATGTTGGCTAGTTGATACAATGGAACTATAAAAGTGCTGAAGCTGAGACGTTATCAATTTCTCAAGCAATTTCTGAATAGCAGACAATTTGGAAATACCCCTATCGTTCTTAATATCAGACATTGAAGTATTCTTATGATGAGAAATTAAAAATGATTCCTTCCAAATTTTCGGGAATAAACTGGATTTAACGGACAACTCAAATAATTTATATAAAGGTTAACATAGAGAGCCAGCAGAGTATTTGAGTATACATGCAGGAACTCCATCCGGCCCAGGAGAATAAGTTGGGCTAATGATATTAAGTTCGCTTTGTAGCGAACTTTCGAGGATAACGGGATTAAAAATGCAGCTAGAGGTATTTAGCCTATACGGATAATAACTTTCACGAGTCGAACCAATAAGTGAATACGTAGATTGATAGAAATCTGCAAATAAAACGGCTGCCGCCTTATCAGTGTTTGGTGTCATTCCTAATTCCCTAACAGAGTTAGGTAAGGTAGATGCTTTACGCCTATTGTTAACAAAGTTAAAAAATTGTTTAGGATTTTGCCGAAATTGTGAACGGCAGCGCCCTAAATAATTGTTATTATAACGAAGCGTATTGCATGAGGTAAAGTTTGTTCTGGCAATAACATACAGAGATAAATCGGTAAGTTTTCTTGTAGACTTATATCGTTTATAATATCTAGATATAATATTTTTAAGCATTGCTAATTCCTTAGAGAACCATGGAGGTTTACCCGTCCTCTTATGGAGCACCAAAAATACGCAACTATCAAAAAGTTTATTCAAAATATTATAAAAGATTAAAGTAGTTTTGTTAATGTCAAAACAAACATATAAAGGGCCCAAATAGTATTTTTAAAGTAGGATGATGTCGATCTTCCGGAACAACGAGAGCACAAGTTTGCTCTATTGTAACATTAAAAGGGTCCAATTCAAAAATTAGGTTAAGCAAACTCCCACTACAATTTCGAATAGCATTAACCTGACAGACAGAAAATTCTAATAATGATTCAATAAATTCAGTTACTAGTGACACAACATTAGGGGTATTCGGAAAGTGTAACTAGTCCACATTTTGCAGATTAAAATCGCAAAAAACAAGCAAGAAATCATTGCTGGATAGCTCGGACGAGATAGAACGTATGACGGACAAATGATTAGAATAAATTGCGGAATCCGAATGTGGAGGAATATATGAACAGGTTACAACTGAATTAATATTATTTATATTGATCTTTACAGTCGTAAATTCAATATTAAACGAACTGTCAATGACTATTGGCTGAGATGTAAGGCTAGACCGAACAGCAACAAGTACGCCACCACTAAGGCGAAGTGAACGGTCTTGTCTGAAATAGGTGTATCTATTACAGAAAATAGATAAATCAGAGATTTCGGACTTTAACCAAGTTTCAGTAAAAACTATTATGTTAGAGTCAAGACAAGACTCGCAACACCACCTAAGACCAGACTTATTAGCAATCTTTGATTCTGGCCGTATAACCGGCACACTTAATGTGTATGACGTTGTCACACAACCAACAATCAATAACATCAGCTTTGATGTCAGCTGGGCATTTGCAAGTTTTTGCACAGCACGTACTTCGCCATTGCGCCTTTTAGCCGCCGCGCTCTATAGCGCGGTGCCTAATGTTGTATAACTTCCGTGTTTATTGTTTAATCTTTACGAAATTTACAATGTAGATCAGGAATGGTCTTATTAGTACGTGTGCAAAAATGAATTTTGATCGGTTGAAAATTGTGTCTTATTATCGATTTTTTCGATTTGCAGGGGTCAGGGCAGGAATTTTCGTACGCTGTACAAGTTTGTTTTTGATTTTTCAATTTACTCCCATAACCCCCAAAACTCGAAAAAGCAATTATTAAGCACAATTTTCAACCGATTGAATTTCTTTTTAGCACACATCATAATTAGACCATTCTCGATCTATTTTGTGAATCTGGGTAAGAATGATTTAAAAACTCGGAAGTTATACATAATCAAAAGTGGTGTTATTGGGCCCGGTAGGGTATAGTAGTGCGCGCAAAATAAGAGCTAGAGCAACGACATTTGGCACCTTGATTCGTTATGTTTGTACGCTATACATGTTTGTTTTAGATTTTCGAATTTCCTGCCCTGACCCCTGCAATTCGAAAAAATCGATTATATGGCACAATTTTTAACCGATTAAATTTCTTTGAATTGAACAATAAACACGGAAGTTATACAACATTAAGTACCGCGCTATAGAGCGTGGGGGTCTAAAAGGCGCGCGCAATGTCTAAGTACGTGCAGAACTGTGTGTATGTATGAGTATGTGTGTGTATGGCTGTATATGTAGGCAAAGGGGCTCTCGTAGTCGGGTACACTCGACTACTTCATACTCGTTTTATATGGTGTTGTAAAATGAATTTCAATATTGTTTTCTGAGAGAAACTGCTTAATTGACACAATATCAAATTCGTTGTCTGTTATAATTTTCTTTGGTTTTCCTAAGTACTGTATTCGAAGTTTTATTGCATTTAATAATGAAAGCCAGTA
Organism: Zygothrica quintamaculata; assembly: GCA_037044455.1. Classification (NCBI taxonomy): domain Eukaryota; kingdom Metazoa; phylum Arthropoda; class Insecta; order Diptera; family Drosophilidae; genus Zygothrica; species Zygothrica quintamaculata. The sequence goes on along the minus strand of JBAMBS010000295.1, from coordinate 17,492 downwards.
AATATCTCTAATGTATTGTGCAGTTGCATATTTAGATAGTCTATATATCGATGTTAAATACATAATGTTAATTTTTGGGTACCAAATATCAATGTGGATTATGTCATTAATTTTTTTCGGGGTTTCTGTAATATTTAGATAATATTATATTTAATGAGTTGTCTGTCGTATTTAGCTAAGTTACAAATATTACAATTGTTAATGTAAGTGTGTATGATTTTTTGCATATTAGGATAAAAATGATAAAAATGGAAATGTGCAAAATCGAAAAGTATGTTACAGGTAGAAATAATCATCGGAGACCTCATAAAGTATATATATTCTGAATCAGGACGACAAGACGAGTTGATCTAGCCATGTCCGTCTGTCCGTCCGTCCGTCTGTCCATCCGTCCGTCTGTATGAACGCCTGTTTCTCAGAGACTATAAGAGCTAGAGAAACCAAATTTTAAAGTTAGATTCGTTAATTTTGTACGCTATACAAGTTTTTTTTTTCATTTTTGAAAATCCTCCACTGATCCTCGCAATTCGAAAAAAATGATTATTAAGCAAAATTGTCAACCGATTAAAATACGTTGTGAATTTCGTGAAGATTGAACAATAAACACGGAAGTTTCAAAACATTAAGTATCGCTCAATAGAACGCGGGGGCTAAATGGTTTAAAGGACGTGCAGAGCTGTGTGTATGTGTGAGTATGTGTGTGTATGGGTTTGTATGTAGGCAAAGGGGATCTCGTAGTCGGGTACACTAGACTACAGACTTCTTACTTGTTTTTAATGTGTTCTGTTTCAATTACTTTTAGTAACTTTTCTTTGTCGTTCACATCTTCCAAAATTGTATTTGAAAAGAATTGTCTATATATTTCTTGGAATTTGATGTAAATATTTAGGTTTTCACAATTCACGGCGACAAACCCTATTACTGGCAGTTTTTCTTGCATGAATTTAAGCATATATTCTTCATTACATATTGTGTTCCAAATATGTTTAATTTTCTTTCTATAGAGAATTTTAATAGTATAAGATTCTTTTTCTGATTGATTGATGATTAATTGGGTCTTGATCACGTTCAGGCATTTCTATGTAATACTAATATAATTTCGGTCGTCTGTTTGGGCACTATGAATTGTTGCGAGCTCATCAGTATCGGATGTAAACATATGAATTAGATCATCTACAAAATCTTCTAAATTGTTTACATTGGAATCTAATAAATTTTTATTTATCTCTAACATAACAAGTAAGAAATCTGTAGTCAAGTGTACCCGACTACGAGAGCCCCTTCTATAGAACTATAGACACACATACTAACACATACACACAGTTCTGCACGTACTTGGCCATTGCGCGCACCATTTAGCTCCCCGCGCTCAATATCACTGTACTAAATGATAAATAACTTCCGTGTTTATTGTTCAATGTTGACGAAATTTGCAAGGTAGATAAAAAACAATCTTTTTAATATGGGTGCCAAAAAGAATTTTGATCGGATAAAGATTGTGCCTTAAAATCAAAAATTCAAAAAATTCTTTCATTAGACCATTTTTAATATATGTTGCAAATCTGGGTAAGATTGATCCAAAAATTTGCAAGGTAGATGAAAAACAATCTTTTTAATATGGGTGCCAAAAAGAATTTTGATCGGATAAAGATTGTGCCTTTAAATCAAAAATTCAGATATTATTAGCCTCTTGCCTTTTTGTAAAAAAGAAGCAAAGCGGAGCTATTGGAAATGTGCAAAATCCAAAAGTATGTAACACATAGAAATAATCATCGGAGACCCCATAAAGTTTATATATTCTGAATCAGGACGACAAGACGGGACGATCTAGCCCTGTTCGTCCGTCTATATGAACACCTGTTTCTCAGAGACTATAAGAGCTAGACCAACCAAATTTTAAAGTTAGATTCGTTAATTTCGTACGTTATACGAGTTTGTTTTTGATTTTTCAATTTCCTCCCCTTACCCATGCAATTCGAAAAAACGATTATTAAGCACAATTTGCGACCGATCGAATTTCTTTTTGGCACACAACATAATTAGATTATTCTTAATCTATGTTGTAAATCTGTCCGTCTGTCTGTCCGTCTGTCCATCCCTTCGTCCGTATGAACGCCTGTTTCTCAGAGACTATAAGAGCTAGAGCAAACAAATTTTAAACATTTTGTTTTAGATTTCGGAATTTCTCCCCCTGATCCCTGCAATTCGAAAAATTCGATTACAATGCACAATTCTCAAATATTCAAAGTTGCACGTATATTACCAAAAGCATTCTTAATCTACGTTGTAAATTCGTTAAGATTAAACAATAAACATGGAAGTTACCGCACATTAAGTATCGCGCAATAGAGCGCGGGGGCTAAAAGGATTAAAATACGCGCAGAACTGTGTGCTTTCAAATACAATTGTGGATGGCTGTGTATGTAGGCAATGGGGCTCTCATAGTCGGGTACACTCGACTACAGACTTCTTACTTGTTTGTTATAATTCTGTGCTTAACACCGTTCATGTAACTGAGATCATACCCTTCTTTATAAAAAAATATCTTCATATTCGGCTATGAGATTATCTATTAAGGATCTTGATTGTCGGGTTGTGTCATGTATTTGTATTGGTGTGTTTGGTTTGTTATCTACTTGATTGCTGTCCAGAATTAGGTCTTACAGCACATTTTTAGCCCCTTTGCCTTTTTTGTAAAAAAAGAGCAAAGCGGAGCTATTGCAAATATGCAAAATCCAAAAGTATGTAACACATAGAAATAATCATCGGAGACCCCATAAAGTATATATATTCTGAATCAGGACGACAAGACGAGTTCATCTAGCCCTGTCCGTCTGTCTGTCCGTCCGTCCGTCCGTCCGTCCGTCCGTCCGTCCGTATGAACGCCTGTTTCTCGGAGACTATAAGAGCTAGAGCAACCAAACTGGAAATCTAGATTCGTTATGTTCGTACGCTGTACAAGTTTGTTTTTGATTTTTGAATTTCCTCCCCTGACCCCCGCAAATCGAAAAAAACGATTATTAAGCACAATTTTCAACCGATCAAATTTATTTTTGGCACACATCATAATTAGACCATTCTTGATCGATGTTGTGAATCTGGGTAAGATTGATCAAAAATCTCGGAAGTTATAGATCATCAAAAGTGGCGTTATGGGCCCCGGGGGGGGTATAATAGCGCGCGCAAAATAAGAGCTAGAGCAACGAAATTTGGCATCTAGATTCGTTATATTCGTACGCTATACGAGTTTGTTTTTGATTTTTCAATTTCCTCCCCTGACCCCCGCAAATCGAAAAAAACGATTATTAAGCACAATTTTCAACCGATAAGATTTCTTTTTCACACATATATTAAGTAGACCATTCTTCATCTACGTTGTGAGTTTCGTTAAAATTGAACGAAAAACACGGAAGTTATACAACAATAAGTACCGCGCTATAGAGCGTGGGGGGCTAAAAGGCGCGCGCAATGGCCAAGTACGTGCAGAGCTGTGTGTATGTATGAGTATGTGTGTATGGCTGTATATGTAGGCAAAGGGGCTCTCGTAGTCGGGTACACTCGACTACAGACTTCTTACTTGTTTATTTTTAGCCCCTTTGCCTTTTTTGTAAAAAAAGAGCAAAGCGGAGCTATTGGAAATATGCAAAATCCAAAAGTATGTAACACATAGAAGTAATCATCGGAGACCCCATAAAGTATATATATTCTGAATCAGGACGACAAGACGAGTTGATCTAGCCCTGTCCGTCTGTCTGTCCGTCCGTCCGTCCGTCCGTCCGTCCGTCCGTCCGTCCGTCCGTCCGTCCGTCCGTCCGTCCGTATGAACGCCTGTTTCTCAGAGACTATAAGAGCTAGAGCAACCAAACTTGAAATCTAGATTCGTTATGTTCGTACGCTGTACAAGTTTGTTTTTGATTTTTGAATTTCCTTCCCTGACCCCCGCAAATCGAAAAAAACGATTATTAAGCACAATTTTCCACCGATCAAATTTATTTTTGGCACACATCATTATTAGACCATTCTTGATCGATGTTGTGAATCTGGTGAAGATTGATCAAAAATCTCGGAAGTTATAGATCAGCAAAAGTGGTGTTTTGGCCCCGGGGGGGTATAGTAGTGCGCGCAAAATAAGAGCTAGAGCAACGAAATTTGGAACGTAGATTTGTTATGTTCGTACGCTATACAAGTTTGTTTTGGATTTTTCAATTTCCCCCCCTGACTACCGCAATTTGAAAAAAACGATTATTAAGCACAATTTTCAACCGATCAAATTTATTTTTGGCACACATTTTTATTAGACCATTCTTGATCGATGTTGTGAATCTTGGTAAGATTGATCTAAAATCTCGGAAGTTATAGATCAGCAAAAGTGGCTTTATGGGCCCCGGGGGGGGCTATGTAGTGCGCGCAAAATAAGAGCTAGAGCAACGAAATTTGGAACGTAGATTTGTTATGTTCGTACACTATACAACTTTGTTTTGGATTTTTCAATTTCCCCCCCTGACCACCGCAAATCGAAAAAAACGATTATTAAGCACAATTTTCAACCGATCAAATTTATTTTTGGTACACATCATTATTGGACTATTCTTGATCGATGTTGTGAATCTGGGTAAGATTGATCAAAAATCTCGGAAGTTATAGATCAGCAAAAGTGGCGTTTTGGGCCCCGGGGGGGTATAGTAGTGCGCGCAAAATAAGAGCTAGAGCAACGAAATTTGGAACGTAGATTTGTTATGTTCGTACGCTATACGAGTTTGTTTTGGATTTTTGAATTTCCCCCCCTGACTCGCGCAATTTGAAAAAAACGATTATTAAGCACAATTTTCAACCGATCAAATTTATTTTTGGTACACATCATTATTAGACCATTCTTGATCGATGTTGTGAATCTGGGTAAGATTGATCTAAAATCTCGGAAGTTATAGATCAGCAAAAGTGGCGTTAATGGCCCCGGGGGGGGCTATGTAGTGCGCGCAAAATAAGAGCTAGAGCAACGAAATTTGGAACGTAGATTTGTTATGTTCGTACGCTATACAAGTTTGTTTTGGATTTTTCAATTTCCCCCCCTGACCCGCGCAAATCGAAAAAAACGATTATTAAGCACAATTTTCAACCGATCAAATTTATTTTTGGTACACATCATTATTGGACTATTCTTGATCGATGTTGTGAATCTGGGTAAGATTGATCAAAAATCTCGGAAGTTATAGATCAGCAAAAGTGGCGTTTTGGGCCCCGGGGGGGCTATGTAGTGCGCGCAAAATAAGAGCTAGAGCAACGAAATTTGGAACGTAGATTTGTTATGTTCGTACGCTATACGAGTTTGTTTTTGATTTTTGAATTTCCCCCCTGACCCCCGCAATTTGAAAAAAACGATTATTAAGCACAATTTTCAACCGATCAAATTTATTTTTGGTACACATCATTATTAGACCATTCTTGATCGATGTTGTGAATCTGGGTAAGATTGATCAAAAATCTCGGAAGTTATAGATCAGCAAAAGTGGCGTTTTGGGCTCCGGGGTGGTATAGTAGTGCGCGCAAAATAAGAGCTAGAGCAACGAAATTTGGAATGTATATTTGTTATGTTTGTACGCTATACGATTTTTTTTTAGATTTTTCAATTTCCTTCCCTGACCCCCGCAATTTGAATACAATTTCAGATACAATTTTTAACCGATCTTTTACGCACACATATTAAGTTGACCATTCTCCATCTACGTTGTGAATTTCGTTAGATTTGAACAATAAACACGGAAGTTATACAACATTAAGTACCGCGCTATGGAGCGTGGGGGCTAAAAGGTGCGCGCAATGGCTAAGTACGTGCAGAACTGTGTGTATGTATGAGTATGTGTGTGTATGGCTGTATATGTAGGCAAAGGGGCTCTCGTAGTCGGGTACACTCGACTACAGACTTCTTACTTGTTAATGTTTTGTTTTGGTAGTCAAAAAGAGCGTAGAAATCATTAAGTATATTACAACCAAATAATCCATCGAATTCGGTATTGAAATTGTATTCTAAACATTCACATATGTAATTATTAGTATTAAATTCTTTAAAGCATGGGAATCTACATATATTATACAATTTTATTTTATTACCCAGTGCTCTAACTGCCAAATCTATTTTGGCTTTCCACTTAGGGTGATACAGGTTTTCATTTATAATACTGAATTCGGCTCTGTTAAGATAATGAATCTTAGTGCTTTTACTTTGGTATTAATTATTATAATCTTCTTGAAAGTTTCCATTACACAGCATAGAGCCATGCTTCGGGTTGCTCTGTTCAGAGAAATTGGTGTTCCTGTTATTAGTGGACATTCTCATTGAAGTGTTAGTTGGATTGCTATCTGACTGTTATTGATGCCATTGCTTTTTGTGGGCTACTCTCGATGTGTTTCGATATTTCGATTTACGTTCTTTGTTTGCTTCTTATGTAAATCATTGGTGTAACTCTCTGTAGTAACTTGTTTGTTAATATTCTGGTTAACGTTATTAAAGTTTGTTTTAATATTTGTTCTATAACTGTTGTTTTTTCGTATGGGACCGTATAAGGTGTAACCTTGATGGCGAGCTTCTTCTATAGTTTTGTATGCATCATCTAATGATTTGGGGTCTCTTGAAAAAATCATAGTTTTTGTAGGTTCGGGTAGGTTACCTCTAAACACTCGAAGCGCAATTCCATTCACTTCAGAAGTAGTGAAGGCTGTGCCGCTCTGTACTTATATTCTATTATGTAATCAATTGGTTATTTCGTTTATTTTATAGTAGTAATCTTCTATAGTTAATTCTACACAGCACAACTTTAACATGTCTATTAAAAAATCGCTACTGTGTTTTTCTCCGAAGTGCTTAAATAGTATCTGTTTAAACCCTTTCCACTCGTTTATGTTTCTGTATCTATGAAGCACTGGTCTACACAATCTGAATCATTTTTTTTTTATAAAGCTGAACAGTATTGGTTTTGTGGTCTTATTTAATAATTTGTATGTTGGCATAATTACTTTTACGTGTGCTATGAAATCAGACATTTAATTTGTATCGCTAACATCAAATGATTGAATTTGTTTTATGCAATTCAGAAATGTGTTAAATATATTTGGCTTATCAACATCCATATTGGCAAAAAAATTTTATTCTTATAATCTACCTTAATGCTTAACCTTATTCTTATTTCTTTAGTTTGAAGAGAGTATCACGGTGAGCTTTCAATTTTTGTTCGTTGTCTTCATTTCTCTTCTTAGTCGACTGCTGGCTTGTCTGTTCCTCTTTCCACTCTGATTTTTTTTCGTCCAACGGTGTGTCCACGTATATTATATTTTTTTTCCAACGGTGACCCACGTCTGTTATTATATATATATATATATATATATATATATATATATTCTCTTTTTTATTGGTAGGTGGCTTACTGTTTTGCTGATTAGCCCCTTTGCCTTTTTTGTAAAAAAAGAGCAAAGCGGAGCTATTGGAAATATGCAAAATCCAAAAGTATGTAACACATAGAAATAATCATCGGAGACCCCATAAAGTATATATATTCTGAATCAGGACGACAAGACGAGTTGATCTAGCCCTGTCCGTCTGTCTGTCCGTCCGTCCGTCCGTCCGTCCGTCCGTCCGTCCGTCCGTCCGTCCGTCCGTCCGTCCGTCCGTCCGTCCGTATGAACGCCTGTTTCTCAGAGACTATAAGAGCTAGAGCAACCAAACTTGAAATCTAGATTCGTTATGTTCGTACGCTGTACAAGTTTGTTTTTGATTTTTGAATTTCCTCCCCTGACCCCCGCAAATCGAAAAAAACGATTATTAAGCACAATTTTCAACCGATCAAATTTATTTTTGGCACACATCATTATTAGACCATTCTTGATCGATGTTGTGAATCTGGTGAAGATTGATCAAAAATCTCGGAAGTTATAGATCAGCAAAAGTGGCGTTTTGGGCCCCGGGGGGGTATAGTAGTGCGCGCAAAATAAGAGCTAGAGCAACGAAATTTGGCAACGTAGATTTGTTATGTTCGTACGCTATACAAGTTTGTTTTGGATTTTTCAATTTCCCCCCCTGACCCCCGCAATTTGAAAAAAACGATTATTAAGCACAATTTTCAACCGATCAAATTTATTTTTGGCACACATTTTTATTAGACCATTCTTGATCGATGTTGTGAATTTTGGTAAGATTGATCTAAAATCTCGGAAGTTATAGATCAGCAAAAGTGGCGTTATGGGCCCCGGGGGGGGCTATGTAGTGCGCGCAAAATAAGAGCTAGAGCAACGAAATTTGGAACGTAGATTTGTTATGTTCGTACGCTATACGAGTTTGTTTTGGATTTTTCAATTTCCCCCCCTGACCCCCGCAAATCGAAAAAAACGATTATTAAGCACAATTTTCAACCGATCAAATTTATTTTTGGTACACATCATTATTGGACCATTCTTGATCGATGTTGTGAATCTGGGTAAGATTGATCAAAAATCTCGGAAGTTATAGATCAGCAAAAGTGGCGTTTTGGGCCCCGGGGGGGTATAGTAGTGCGCGCAAAATAAGAGCTAGAGCAACGAAATTTGGAATGTATATTTGTTATGTTTGTACGCTATACGAGTTTGTTTTAGATTTTTCAATTTCCTTCCCTGACCCCCGCAATTTGAAAAAATCGATTTTCAGATACAATTTTTAACCGATCAAATTTCTTTTACGCACACATATTAAGTAGACCATTCTCCATCTACGTTGTGAATTTCGTTAGATTTGAACAATAAACACGGAAGTTATACAACATTAAGTACCGCGCTATGGAGCGTGGGGGCTAAAAGGTGCGCGCAATGGCTAAGTACGTGCAGAACTGTGTGTATGTATGAGTATGTGTGTGTATGGCTGTATATGTAGGCAAAGGGGCTCTCGTAGTCGGGTACACTCGACTACAGACTTCTTACTTGTTTTTATTTGTTTAAGTTTATCCTCGTCGACAGATATGGTACTAGATCAAACCTCTGATCTTGTTGTATATTTCTAGAGCACTCCTCTGCTCCATTAATAGTTTAGACTTCATTCAGTCTAAGTATTTAATTTAATTTAGATATTCTTGTTGCTCTTTCAACAATTTTAACTTTACTTTATTATTCAATGTCTTTACACTATAACAGTGGCTTATCGACTAAACTTACATTCTAATCTGCTTGCTTATGAGAGCTTATGAGTTTTTAGGTCTAGAACTTTTTATTTAAGATAACTATGATAGAACTTATGTTACAGCTAGGTTCATCATATGGTCGTGAATATGACTATATTATAGGGTCTCACAGGATTATATCTATTTGTTGCAAACTTTTAGATCTTGCACACTTCCATTAGTTCCCTGTTTGCCTTTTTAAAGTCAAAGAAGCTAAAAAGCTTGATATTTAGTCAATGATATACAGCCGACTCCCGATAATTCGTTATGCCACGGTCATCACAATCTTTACGAATTACGCGGGATTTCGAATTACCGAGATTTCCATTTAACGAGGCTCAACAAAGAAAATTTTGAATTAACGGGTTTTTTAAATTTTAGGTAATGTTTATATATTACTTTATTTGTATATTTTATATTGGGGTTAAGTCCATTAAAGCGCAACAACTCCGATTTTCAATTTTTTTTAGCCTTTTGCATTTTTGTAAAAAAGAAACAAAGCGGCTCCGCTTGGAAATGTGCAAAATCGAAAAGTATGTAACACATAGAAATAATCATCGGAGACCCTATAAAATATATATATTCTTGATCAGGACAACTAGCTGAATCGATCTAGCCCTGTTCGTCTGTCTGTCCGTCTGTCTGTCCGTCTGTCCATCCGTTCGTCCGTATGAACGCCTGTTTCTCAGAAGCTATAAGAGCTAGAGCAAACAAATTTTAAACATTGATTCGTTATTTTTGTACGCTATACGGGTTTGTTTTAGATTTCGGAATTTCTCCACCTGATCCCCGCAATTCGAAAAAAAATCGATTATTAAGCAAAATTTTCAACCGATTGAATTTCTTTTCGGCACACATCATAATTAGACCATTTTTAATATATGCTGCAAATCTGGGTAAGATTGATCCAAAAATTCGGAACTAATACATCATTTAAAGTGGTGTTATTGGGCCCGGGGAGCTTAGTAGTTCCCGGAAAACAAGAGCTAGAGAAACGAAATTTGGAATTAGGTTCGTTATGTTCGTTCGCTATACGAGTTTGTTTAAGATTTTCAAATTTCCTCCCCTGACAACAGCAATTTGAAAAAACCGATTATTATGAACAATTTTCAACCGATCAAATTTATTTTTCGCAAACGTATTAATTTGACTGTTTCTGATCTAAGTTGTGAGTTTTCTTAAGAATGAACAATAAACACGGAAGTTATACAACATTAAGTTTTGCGATATAGAGCGCGGGGGGCTAAAAGGCGCGTGCAATGGCTAAGTACGTGCAGAACTGTGTGTATGTATGAGTATGTGTGTGTATGGCTGTATATGTGAGCAAAGGGGCTCTCGTAGTCGGGTACACTCGACTACAGACTTCTTACTTGTTTTTTAATAAAATGATTATTTCTAAACATCAATAAATTATTTTTTTTTAAATTTGCAATACACACTGGAAGATAATGGTTTCTAAACGGTGTCTTGCAAATCTGCAACACTGCGCTATAAAGGGTTAATGCAAATTAAATTTATTAATTTTTCGTACGTGCAATATTTTTACGCATTGATTGTCTGCTTGTGATAAAATCAGCAAACTAAACGAAAATAATGTGAGACAGAAAATAAATTCAGCATGTATATCGACATAAAAGCGTCATAACTGTCTACAAATCCTAACGGTGACTTCTCATTGCATTATGAATTATAAGAAGTTACGAAACCAAATTACGATTTATATGAGGTTTAATATTCTTTGCGTTTCGAAAAATATAACGAACTAGCGAGGGGACCAAAATGTAGGAATGTATACGAATTTACGAAGTTTTTTTCACATGGACAGAAGTTTTTATGAATTATTGAGAATTTCAAATTAGCGGGGTACAAATTATCGAGACTCGGCTGTTTATCGATTCTTATTATGTTAAGGATTTACACATATAGACTCAAATTGGCAGTTCAGTTGTCCAAGAACGGTCAATGTGAGTAAATTTTTTAGTGTACAATGCAAAGAGCAGAATATATTAGGTTGTTTGGTAATGACATACCGGTTTCTTTATTGATTTTTGACGATTATTTTAACATAGTTACCATTGTCCGATTTAAGTGCTATATGTACCGTTGTCTTCGATTATTTGCTGCCATTTTGATGGTAATTTGTACATGCCTCTTCTGAATAAGTCTTTGTCTCTATTGGCAAAAAAACTCACTTGTCATATGTGATCCATTTTTCATCGCCAGGGACCAACCGATCCAGAAATGAGTCGAGTTTATTACGGAGCATTAGATATTCGCAGATTGAGACACAGTCCAAAAGGTTCTTTTGATGAGGCGCCTATACATCGAGCTTTTTTGACAACTTTTTCGACTTCAAATGCCTATGGACGGTTTCCGTGCTTAGTTGGAGCTCCTCTGCGATGCTTCTAATAGTCACATGACGATCTCGATCCACTATTTCCATGATTTTATCCGTATCAACGGTCACTGGTCGTCCGGCGGGCTTGGGTGTTTCGGTGACAAAATTACCACTTCGGAATCGCCTGAACCACTGTTCTGCAGTTTGAACCGATAGTTTGTTGGCTCCTAAGACAGAAATAATCTGTCTGAGAGATTCCACAGCAGTTTTTCCTTGTGCGAAATAAAATTTCAAAATTGCGCGAATTTCAATTTGGCGTTTGTGAACTCCATTTCGATCGATTGTAATTTTTAAGCGCGGAAACTGATGTAAACAAACTATACGTCATTTAAAAGGTGTTGCCATGACCTATCCAACGATATGCAGCGTTGCCAGATACGATTCCGTGTGACTTCACAAGCGAAGCGACGAAATTTGAATGCAAAAACCGGTATGTCATTACCAAACAACATAATATTTTGGTACTATAAAATAAAATTTAAAAAGAAATGGAGTAAAGCTATTTCTTCAATTCATAAGAAATATACGATACTCCAAAACTATGAGAAGGTAAACCAAAGTAACCTTGACATTAAACGGGATAACAACTATCATTTGTACTTCAATTGGGTATAACCAATTGGGAATTACAAGCTGAGGAAATTGAAAAATCAATTCTATAATATTTCTATAATTCACCGAGAAATATGCGATACTCCAAGTGTTCCATTTCAATTTTAAATGATCATCTTATCGTTGTTTTACATGTTACATTTTGAACTAACTTTTGTTATGAGCTCCTTTGTTTTCGAAAAAAGATAAATAGGGAGCTAATGGAAATGTGCAAAGTCGAAAAGTATGAAACAGGTAGAAATAATCGTCGGAGACCCATAAAGTATATATATTCTGAGTATGACCGACTGTATGACTGTCTGTCCGTCTGTATGAACGCCTGTTTCTCAAAGACTATAAGAGCTAGAGCAACCAAACTTTTATATTTTTATTTTTCTCCCCTGACCTCCGCAATACGAAAAAACCATTAATAAGCACAATTTTCAACTGATCGAACTTATTTTTCGCACATATAATAATTAGATCATATTTTATCTACGTTGTGAATCTTGTTGGATAAACAAGTAAGGAGTCTGTAGTCGAGTGTACCCGGCAACGCGAGCCCCTTTGCCTACATTTACAGCCGTACATACACATACTCACACATACACACAGTTCTGCACGTACTTTAAGCCCTTTAGCCCCCGCGCTCTATTGCGCGATACTTAATGTTCTATAACTTGTGTGTTTATTGTTCAATCTAAACGAAATTCACAAGCGTAGATTAACAATGGTTTAAGTAATATATGTGCCAAAATGAAATTGGAATAGTTGGATATTGTGCCTTATATCGATTTTTTAAAATTGCGGAGGTCAGGGGAGGAAATTCGAAAATCTAAAACGAACTTGTAAAGCGTACGAACATTAAGAATCTATATTGCAAATTTGGGTGCTCTAGCTCTTATTTTGCGCGAACCACTTAACGCCACTTTGATGATGTATAACTTCCGAGTTTTTTATCCAATCTTACCCAGATTTACAACATTGATCAAGAATAGTTTATTTATGATGTGTGCCAAAAAGAATTTGATCGGTTGAAAATTGTGCTCAATAAACGTTTTTTCAAATTGCGGGGGTCAGGGAAGAAAATGAAAAAATCTAAAACAAACTCGTAATATCGTACGAAAATATCGAATCTAAGATTACAATTTGGTTGCTCTAGCTCTTAAAGTCTCTGAGAAACAGGCGTTCATACGGACGGAGGAACAGACGGACATAGCTAGATGCAACTCGTCTTGTCGTCCTGATTCAGAATATATATTCTTTATGGGGTCTCCGATGATTATTTGTATGTGTTACATACTTTTCGATTTTGTATATTTCCAATAGCTCTTCTTTGCTTCTTTTTTACAAAAACGCAAAGGGTCTAAAAATATGAAACATTTCCTTTAAATTTAAGTATACATAAAAGAATTCTTCTCCTGCGTTTTGAACTCGGCCCAATACATAAAATTAAGACGTTAACGCAATGGACTAAGCCAACGTGGCTACTGCTTAATGGGTAATTAAATATATAATAAAAGTTAGTTAAAAATGTGACATGTAAAACAAAGAAAAGTTGATCATTTAAAATAGACATGGAGCGCTTGTAATTCCCAATTGGTTATACCCAATTGAAGTACAAATGATAGTTGTTATCCCGTTTAATGTCAAGGTTACTTTGGTTTACCTTTTCATAGTTTTGGAGTATCGTATATTTCTTATGAATTGAAGAAATAGCTTTACTCCATTTCTTTTTAAATTATATAAGATTAAATCTTGTATTGGTTTTAATTAATATCTTAATTATTATTGTTGAAGTCTGGATTATAATTATGTTCAAAATATTAAAATTTCTTTCATACGGAGGGACAGACGGACATGGCTAGATCAACTCGTCTTGTCGTCCTGATCAAGAATATATATACTTTATGATGATTATTTCCATGGGTTACATACTTTTCGATTTTGTACATTTCCAATAGCTCCGCTTTGCTTCTTTTTTACAAAAAGGCAAAGGGGCTAACAATTTAAAATAAAATATAGAAAAATATTAATAAAATATGTAATAATTAATAAATTATTAATTACCTTGTTTTATTAATCAATGGTAAATTAATGTTCTCCGATTACTTTTTTTTAATAATATACTTAATTAGTAATTTTATTAATCTAAATTTGTTAGCCCCTTTGCCTTTTTGTAAAAAAGAAGCAAAGCGGAGCTATTGGATAATGTACAAAATCGAAAAGTATGTAACCCATGGAAATAATCATCGGAGACCCCATAAAGTATATATATTCTTGATCAGGACGACAAGACGAGTTGATCTAGCCATGTCCGTCTGTCCCTCCGTATGAAAGAAATTTTAATATTTTGAACATAATTATAATCCAGACTTCAACAATAATAATTAAGATATTAATTAAAACCAATACAAGATTTAATCTTATATAATTTAAAAAGAAATGGAGTAAAGCTATTTCTTCAATTCATAAGAAATATACGATACTCCAAAACTATGAAAAGGTAAACCAAAGTAACCTTGACATTAAACGGGATAACAACTATCATTTGTACTTCAATTGGGTATAACCAATTGGGAATTACAAGCGCTCCATGTCTATTTTAAATGATCAACTTTTCTTTGCTTTACATGTCACATTTTTAACTAACTTTTATTATATATTTAATTACCCATTAAGCAGTAGCCACGTTGGCTTAGTCCATTGCGTTAACGTCTTAATTTTATGTATTGGGCCGAGTTCAAAACGCAGGAGAAGAATTCTTTTATGTATACTTAAATTTAAAGGAAATGTTTCATATTTTTAGACCCTTTGCGTTTTTGTAAAAAAGAAGCAAAGAAGAGCTATTGGAAATATACAAAATCGAAAAGTATGTAACACATACAAATAATCATCGGAGACCCCATAAAGTATATATATTCTTGATCAGGACGACAAGACTGAGTTGATCTAGCCCTGTCCATTTGTCTGTCCTTCTGTCCCTGTGCCTGCCTATCCGTCCGTATGAACGCCTGTTTCTCAGAGACACCTGTTTCTCAAAGAGCTAGAGCAACCAAATTGTAAACCTAGATTCGATGATTTTCGTACGCTATTCAAGTTTGTTTTAGATTTTTTCAATTTCTTCCCCTGACCCCCGCAATTCGAAGAAAACGAATATTGAGCACAATTTTCAACCGATCAAATTCTTTTTGGCACACATCATAAATAAACTATTGCTATGATCAATGTTGATAAAAAATCTGGGTAAGATTGGATAAAAAACTCGGAAGTGCTAGTACATGCGATGCACCGTGGGAGTTAAGTGGTGCGCGCAAAATAAGAGCTAGAGCACCCAAATTTGCAATATAGATTCTTAATGTTCGTACGCTTTACAAGTTCGTTTTAGATTTTCGAATTTCCTCCCCTGACCTCCGCAATTTTAAAAAATCGATTATAAGGCACAATATCCAACTATTCCAATTTCATTTTGGCACATATATTACTTAAACCATTGTTAATCTACGCTTGTGAATTTCGTTTAGATTGAACAATAAACACACAAGTTATAGAACATTAAGTATCGCGCAATAGAGCGCGGGGGCTAAAGGGCTTAAAGTACGTGCAGAACTGTGTGTATGTGTGAGTATGTGTATGTACGGCTGTAAATGTAGGCAAAGGGGCTCGCGTTGCCGGGTACACTCGACTACAGACTCCTTACTTGTTTATCCAACAAGATTCACAACGTAGATAAAATATGATCTAATTATTATATGTGCGAAAAATAAGTTCGATCAGTTGAAAATTGTGCTTATTAATGGTTTTTTCGTATTGCGGAGGTCAGGGGAGAAAAATAAAAATATAAAAGTTTGGTTGCTCTAGCTCTTATAGTCTTTGAGAAACAGGCGTTCATACAGACGGACAGACAGTCATACAGTCGGTCATACTCAGAATATATATACTTTATGGGTCTCCGACGATTATTTCTACCTGTTTCATACTTTTCGACTTTGCACATTTCCATTAGCTCCCTATTTATCTTTTTTCGAAAACAAAGGAGCTCATAACAAAAGTTAGTTCAAAATGTAACATGTAAAACAACGATAAGATGATCATTTAAAATTGAAATGGAACACTTGTAGTATCGCATATTTCTCGGTGAATTATAGAAATATTATAGAATTGATTTTTCAATTTCCTCAGCTTGTAATTCCCAATTGGTTATACCCAATTGAAGTACAAATGATAGTTGTTATCCCGTTTAATGTCAAGGTTACTTTGGTTTACCTTCTCATAGTTTTGGAGTATCGTATATTTCTTATGAATTGAAGAAATAGCTTTACTCCATTTCTTTTTAAATTTTATTTTATAGTACCAAAATATTATGTTGTTTGGTAATGACATACCGGTTTTTGCATTCAAATTTCGTCCTTCGCTTGTGAAGCCACACGGAATCGTGTCTGGCAACGCTGCATATCGTTGGATAGGTCATGGCAACGCCTTTTAATTTACTTATAATTTGTTTACATCAGTTTCCGCGCTTAAAAATTACAATCGACCGAAATAGAGTTCACAAACGTTGAAATTGGCGCAATTTTGAAATTTTATTTCGCACAAGGAAAAACTGCTGTGGAATCTCTTTGACAGATTATTTCTGCCTTAGGAGACAACAAACTATCGGTTCAAACTGCAGAACAGTGGTTCAGGCGATTCCGAAGTGGTAATTTTGTCACCGAAACACCCAAGCCCGCCGGACGACCAGTGACCGTTGATACGGATAAAATCATGGAAATAGTGGATCGAGATCGTCATGTGACTATTAGAAGCATCGCAGAGGAGCTCCAACTAAGCACGGAAACCCGTCCATAGGCATTTGAAGTCGAAAAAGTTGTCAAAAAAAGCTCGATGTTATGGGTGCCTCATGAGTTATCTCAAAAGAACCTTTTGGACCGTGTCTTAATCTGCGAATATCTAATGCAAAGGGCTCTCGTAATCGGGTTAACTCGACTACAGACTTCTTGTTAAATTTTATTGAGTTCAATTTTGTATTTTTAGCATTTTTAATCTTAAGTTTTTAATTTTAATATAAGTTGTTTTTAATTTTATTTAATAACCGTTTTCTATTAGTTCTATTTCTACTATTCTTTTTCTATTTAATAATAATTTTATTTTAGATTTTGTCATTATAAGCATATTTTACTTTTTATTTACTAACCATTTTATATTAATTTTATTTCTATTCTATTTCTATTTAATAATAATTATATAAATAAATATTTATTTATTTTTGATTATTAAATCTTCAGTTTATATTTTTAGCAATCCTTCTATAATTTGTGATATTAATT
>JBAMBS010000293.1:102500-158863 GCA_037044455.1 Zygothrica quintamaculata | reverse complement strand
ATAGATACATATATGCATATATATATAAATATGTATGTATATAAACATATATGAATTCCATTTAAAATATATCCTTTTGTTGGCTCTAGAAGCCATTGTTGTGTGTACTTTGTGTGTGTGTGTGTGTGTGTATGTTCTTGGTATTTTTGGCATTTTCATGTTGATTTGCTGCGGAAATGACGCAAATAACGCAGCAAATTTAAGCCAGTCACACAGAGAATTTACACACTTTCCCTTAACCCTCCCTGCGCTTTTTGTCTCTTTGCTTACAGCCACACACTCACACTCTTTTTCTGTCTCACTCTGTGTCGTTTTGAATCTACACCTTTTCCTGTGTTATTTATGTGTACAACAACAACAACAACAACAACAACAACAGCAACAACATTAGCAAGATGAAGAAGAAGTCAGTAGGCAGTTGCCAGCCGGCTGCTAACCGACAACAGGATGTTTTATATTATAACTGGAAAATAAAGGCAAAAACACAAACACGCACACAAACATACATACATACATGAAAGGATTTGCTGTTTTAATACATATTTTGCATACATTTACCATATATATATATATATATATATATATATACAGCTTTTGTATAATATTCGAGTATGAAATTTAATTGTGGCGCTCATTAATGGCACGTCGTTTGTGCAACATTCCCCCAAAAAGGGACACACGGAAATATGTGATTTCCTGTAATAAATATCTGTGTCAGGTCAATAAATGAGCTAGCTACAAATAGGCCAACAAAAAAGCAACTTAAAACTAAACAGTATATATATATAGAAATATATATTTATAGATTTGTTTAGCTATATGAATACAAATATATTCACACGCTGAAAATTTATGTGTTTCAATTTGAATTTATAACTTGATTATCACTTTTGCATTCGATAAACTTTTTTTTGGTATGTTTGTGTGTGTGCTAGTATGTTTGTGTGTGTATGTAGCAGTATTCTTTTTATGGTTGTTGCTTTTGCTTTGGTAAACAAACAATCATTTGAGCATAAAACCATAAATCTATGCGCCAATAAGAAGGATTTCAGTTCAGTAATGCAAAATACAACAAGCAATCAAAAAAAAAAGGAAGAGAAAGAAAGTAGAAAGCAAAGCAAAGGCACAAATCGACAGGATATGAGACAGCAGTATTTGTGTTGAGACAGCTTAAAATAGTTACTCACCTAACCAACTATATAGATACCCTATAAACTAGGCCTTTAAATCATATTTCATTTATTTTACTTTAAATAATTCTGTTTAATTTGGAATTTTGTCTTCAATCAAAATCGTTCCTAAGTATCCTTTGAAAATGTTATGAAGGCAACATGAAACGCAGAAAGTCCTGTTAAGAATAAATCAGTTTTTAATCAATTTAGAGATTTATATTACAGTTCGAGATGAAAGTATATCATCGGCTGCTGCTGCTTTGTTAGCTCAAGGAGATAATAGGCTTTTGATAAAAAGGACTCTGTAATAAGTGTGCATTTCGCATGCAAAGTCAAAATCAAAATCAAAATGAAAATCAAAATGAAAATCAAAATGAAAGCTAATGCCAATGCCAAAACCAAAGCCAAAGCCAAATCCAAAGCTATAGCTTTAGCCCATATTCAAAATGCGTATTCAAAGTCGTAGTGGAAGCCAATCAAAGGCAAAACA
Source organism: Zygothrica quintamaculata (assembly GCA_037044455.1). Lineage (NCBI taxonomy): Eukaryota > Metazoa > Arthropoda > Insecta > Diptera > Drosophilidae > Zygothrica > Zygothrica quintamaculata. The sequence goes on along the minus strand of JBAMBS010000293.1, from coordinate 157,201 downwards.
ATAAACAAGCATGACAATAAATAAATAAATAAATAAATAAGCAAAATAAACATCAGGCAAATGTCTGGGATTGTGTTGTTGGGCTACAGGATATGGCAAGGATACGGTATAAGCATTGGAAATTGTGTATGGGAATGAGTATGATAGGAAACTCAGGGACAATGCCATTGAGATGCTGGCACGCAGCAACATTTTGCTTGCGTGAAAGGATAATGACGCGCTCGTTTCTCAATGATGCAATGCAGGCGACAATATACCAAAGGATACGCAAGCGGTAAGTGTAAGGAAAAGGGATACGACGAAATTGATTGAACTGCGCATTAAATTTAAGCCACACACATACACACATACAACAAACAGGCTCTGCTATATGTGTTTGTGTGGGTGCGACTGAAGACCGCAACTTGCGCCACGTCACGCCTCAGGCAAAAGCATTTGCTGTTGTTGTTTGGTGTTGATAGATGTTATTTGTTGGTATCGTTGTTGTCGTTGTTGTTGTTAGTGTTGTTGTTGCTGGTGCTTAGTGTGACTGTTGTTGGTGGCATCCACTTCAATTTAACGGCTACTTAAATTCATCATTCGAAATTGCCACAACAAACTTCAAATCAGTTTTCAGTGATCATTTCATGCTCACAGCAACTGACAAGGATACAAACAGCAGCTAAGTTTGTTTAGTTTTTAAGGACTTTCCTTAGCTTAAGGTTAAAACAAACAAAAGTAACTGTAATTGAGTTGCAGTTAAATGAGAAAAATAGAAAATTATTATGAGTAATGTTGAGCTACAAAGAAGGCAACCTTACAAGCAAGAATCTATAACTGAAATGGGTATACTATATAGATCGGCTGTATATATATATATGAATTATAGAATGAACACTCTCTAAGCTCTTATTTCAGCTGCTTAAAGTAAGTTAAACTTCCATTGAAAGTTTTCCATTTAAAGTAAAATTAGTTACATTCTTTAACAATTTTTATATGTGTCCTTCGTTAATGTTGTTATTGTCCTATTGGATAGTTATACTTCATTGTTGCTCACTTCAATTTAATGGCTACTTAAATCCATCATTTCAAATTATTATCACTTTCTGCTTCTTACAGCACAGACATGAAGAAGTGGAGAGCTGCAGAGAGAGAGAAAGAAAGAGGGAGAGAGAGGGTGGTGGAGAGTTAAAAGTCCAATGCTCACTTGGCCACCACGCATCAAATGGCCTTCAATGGGCATTAAGTGAAGATGGGTTGTGTTAACTGGTTGCAGTTTGTATGAAACAGGTGCAAAGGCAAAGAATGAGAAAAGTAGGAACAGCTGCAGGAGGAGGAGCAGATGGTGGCCCATTAAAAAGGCCAACACCAGCAAAGAGGAAAAAAAGTGCTGACATCAACAGTAGACACGGCGGCTCTGATGGTGGCTGGCGAATTAAAAAGTTGCCTTGATAATCCTTTTGCAAAATAGACGGGATTAAGTAAAAGGCTGCGCCGGAAATTTATGCAGCCAACTGTAGTACAGGATGGCCAGGTGGACGTTGGCCAGCAGGTGCTACCAGATTCAACTTATATTGAGTTGGGGTAGTGGGAGAGATAGAGATACGTTGGTAGCACTTAAAATGTGCCACAGTGTTGCAATAATTACCGTTAAATGGTCGCTGTTTAAAACACTTAAGAGTAAAATGCTTGGAACTGCTGAAACTGCTGTTGGCGGCCGCAAAGAGCAGCAGCAGAGAGAAGAAAAAAAAATGACAGAAAAAGGTTCAATCTGCCACAGCAGGCTGTCTGTTATTATCCTTGCAGCAGAAGTGGCATCATCATCATCATCATCATCATCATCATCATCAACTTCATCATCAACATCAAAAACAACAACAGCAGCAGCGGGCAAGTTGTTGTTGTCTTTTGCTTGTACAACTGGCATGGCTACGTTTTGGGGCGTTGTCCTTTGGGCGCTGATGTCCTGCTGATTGCGGTGATTTGTAATTTTAAGCAGCGTATGATTAACTTTTGCGCGAGAGAATTGAGAACACGGTACTGAGCACTCAGAGCTCTCAGCCCTGTTCAGCCTTTTGAAAGTGAAACGCAATGCCATTTAGCAGAGTGTCTGTGTGTGTTTGTGTGTCTGTATGTGTCTGGTGGCACACTCTAGAGTAATGACTATGGCGTGTCCTTGACAGTCACACCGACAAGTTGGCAGTGCCTAATGCGCTTACCTATTATTAAATTGCTTAATGACTCTACAATTTATATATGTGCGTGCCTTAGTCTGTGGGTGTGTGTGTGTAGGAGTTTACTTTCATATCACATATACCAGCAATTAACTCCCAAAGCCCTCTTATGTTTGCTTCAATTTGCTATTTGCTTTACTGATGTAAACTATTATTCATCAATTGGTTGAGGATACTCTTAGTCGGTATTCATAAAAGGTATTTTTTTTTATAATCAATTAAACAATTATGACTTAAAGTTAGATAAAATTTTAATAAATTTCATTAAATTTTATTACATTTAATTTCAAATAAATTTATCCTAACGAAATGAAAGTTTTGTAAGTGACAAGTGAAATTTAATTACTGTAAGTAAATTTGAGTAAGAAATAATCTTAATCTTAATATCTGTAGCTTGTCTAATTTAATACCATTGCTGCTCATATCAAATGCATATAGTACACACACAAACACACACATATACACACTTACTTATGAATATTTAATGGCAAATGTGTGTGTTTCGTGGGTGCCACCTGACCGCAGATTGCCTTGGCCACAAGTCATAAAAGTATTAATGCCATTTTAAGTACTTCCGTAACGAAATCTAAACACACACACACACATACTCAACTAAAACTCTATACATATGTATGAGCGAGAGAGAGAGAGTGATAGATAGAGTGAGAAAGTAACTCACATATGAGACAACAGCGACGAATGGCGAAAAATGCAAAGCGCACTAATTCTAACTGCAGCATAAATTAAGGCGCTCATGAATAATAATTCAAGACACTCAACCAGCCAGTCTAACAGTCAGACAGGCAGACAGACAGTGACTACGACAAACTGACAACAGCTACAAAAATATACGACAAACAACTAGGCACACAACACCAACAACAATAACAGCAACATCAACAGGGAAAAACAACACCCATAAGCCACTTGAGTAAATGCGATTGCACTTGAAATGTGTTCCATATTTCCATATCGCATCAATTTCTCTTTGTATCTTCATTATAGATAATATAGATAATAGCTATATAAGAGATATGTGTAGGTTATAGTTATTTTTTAGCTGTGACTAATTAAGAATCTGTTAGGGATTGACTCTCTCTGCCAGGGATTGAGTCTCCCTTGAAGAATGTTCCAAAAAGCTAAAAAATTTAGGAATATATTTTTATTGGGGATCATGGAAAACTCAGTGCTGTTAACTTGACAACAGTTAAAAGCTTATTCATTAAATAAATTTAAACAATTCTAAAGAAGAATTAAAACAAATCTTATATGAAATGAGTCTAGAAATCAATGATAAAAAAAGCAATCAAGTTCTATATAGATATACGAACATACAGAAGAGCAGGAGTACATGGAAAAAGGTTCGTGTGTATCATTTATAACCTATTTGAGAACGATATTGCCACATATTTAAACCTTAACTTTTTGTCGCTTACATTGAGTTCACTGGCAGCAGAATTTGTTGAATTTTTGCTGTTTTGCGGAACATCCTTTGAGTTATGTGTTTATTTTTATGTTTTTTTGTCGCAAAAAGCCAACTAAATTTTATAGCCGTTGTCATTATTTCATGTGCAGCAACAGCAGCAGCACACCCATGTCTATATGGACCGCCTACACAACAGTTCCTGCAGCAACTGCCATAGAGATGTTAGCAACACATCCTTTAATGCCTTCACCACAAGCAGAACGTTGATCATACGCAGTGTTGTGCTTAAAATTTCAAATGCATGGCACTCTGCAGGGTAAAATGCATGGTAAAGGGGGAGTGGTGGCAGAGGTAAATGGATAACGGCAACTCGTGCTCATTCAGAAAGTAACACATACAACGACACACACACACACACAAACACACATAGTAGAATATTTGGTATTCCTGTTGTTGTTGTTTGTTTTCTGTATGATTTTCATTTTCATATTTATTTATATGTTTTACGCTGGCTAAACTACAAGTACAAGTGCACACTTGTCTACGGCAACAGCAATAGCAACAGCAACAGCAGCAGCAGTAGCAACAGCAGCAGCAGTAGCAACAGCAACAGCAACAGCAATAGCATTAGTGGGCGTGGCAGCATAGTGAAAACTAGGGAATATGGAGTGCAACGAGGTCGAGCTCAACGTTGGCTTTTAACGCTTCGCTTAACAACGTCCATACCCGAACCCAAACTCAAACTACAACCTCTAACCCAAACACAAAACCCTCTCTACCCATATACTCATAATGTAAACCCTTAGACATTTCCCATTTGCCATATCCCCAACCTTAGCCTGATCGCTTGTGCATTAATTTGAATTTAGTTTGTTGCTTTCTTTTTATACACATATACATATAAATATAAATATACATATATATATATAGATATATATTTGGGGTTTTTGTTATCCTTTTTTTAGTTTTCGGCTGGGGCTGGGACTGGGGTTGAGGCTGAGACTGTGCTAATGTTTTGGGCAAGCCGATTTAATGGCGGCACATTAGTCTAGTCAGCAGCTGGAAAGTTTTTGTTGGTTGGGATGAAAGTCTGAGCTGGTTAAGTGAATGCAAATAATGTGTCTGCCAGGAGCAATTTGTTGTGACAACGAGTACATTAGAGACTCTAACCATAGTCTCTGAGATGATGATGATGATGATGTTGATACAAATAACTAAGTCTATAAGTTTATTGAACTAAATTATGAATAGCTCAATTTATAGCAAACTATTTAAAGTTAAACTAATTTTTTTTAAATGGAACTTGTACAGCAGACACACACTAAGTAGATACAAATGTGAACTGTAACTATTGGTTATAGTTTCATTATCTTTTATTGTATATAATCCTTAGTCGAACTTAATCGGAATTCGATTTATTTTCATATATGAAAGTGATTTGCTGCTCTATATTACGGCATGAAATGAACTGCTTAGTTCATCATAATATATCATTATCTTTAATCTAAAGCATTGCCAGGCTCTGGAAAATGTAATTTATTTCCTCAAATTGACTTTAAAAGACAGTCAAAAATCATCGTTGACATTTTCCCATTTCATGCGGAATGTAGAAAAAAGAAACGAAAATTTGATTAGCTTCATTTCAGCTTTTGCTAGTATCATTCGGTTAGCTGCTTATAGCTATTCGCTTTTAGCCATTTTATTTTTACTTTAGTTTCCTTTCCTTCTTCCTCTTTCTCTCTTAGTCAAATGATATGCCCTTCGTTCGGATTTGTTTATGGCATTTTCATGTTTATTTTTATTTTCCCCTATCCAAATTTTTTTTATATGTTTGGTATGTCTGGCACAGCTTTGATTTTTCTTTTTTTTTTTTTTGGTTTCTTTTTCAGCTCAGCTCAATAATTTTATGAAGAAAATGTTAAACAGAAACGAAAATAAAACTGAAACTTCACTCTCAACTCTCAGTTATGCCATTTCTGATCAGAGTTTTTAAGTTCTACAAGTTGTTGTTCGTTTTTCGTTGTTGTTTTTGCTTGTTTAAAAACTAATTAAAAGTTTAAATGTTTGTAATTAGCGTCGAAATAAATGTCTGCCTGCCACATTATAAAATTACTAAATTTCATGCAAAACTTTTCGACTGCAGTCAAAATGTTGAGCCTGATTCTTGACTGAACAACTTATATGCATAACATTTTTATGACATCTCATTTTAAAGTTATGTTGTTGTGTTCATTAAATGCAAAACAACCACAAGCATTTGCTTCAATTAAGTAAATTAATAATAATAATAAATATTTCATTTTGCCATAACACTTACCTTTATTTAACTAAATATATAAATATGATAAGCTCTCTCGCTCGACTGGAACTTATCCAGTTTTGTGTGCAAGTAAAAAATTGTATTTAGCCAGTTGATGTACCAGTATAGCTGCCTTTATATAACTAAATTAATTCATTATTACACTATTTCATTAATACATTTGGAGAGCAACACGTGTTTTGATTGCCGAATTACAATAAGAGAAAAGGCACGCACTATTTCACTTCCATTTTATTACTGATTCTATTGACAGCGTATTTACCTAACGAGCCTCACTATTTACCTTCTCAGTCACACTTTTTACTCTCGCGGCAAGTCCACGGCTGCTGATCTGATACGCTACGCAACAGGGTAAGGCAGTCCCTCTCCATCACTGTGTACTGCTACTCATCTCTCGCTTGTTCTAACACTGCGCTCAGCTCTCTCGCTCAGTTGGAGTTATGGCTGGCTGAATTGGAAAATAACAAGAAATAAATAAAAACGGCCCAACAACTCTTTCATGCAGCATTGCCATTGTCTGTGCACTCAAAATTACGTGTATTTTAACAAATTGAGTGAGTGACTGGGTCGCTTAATGTTCCTATATTATCTTCTTCGGCCTGCCATTTATGGTTTCCATTTTGTGTGTCCAATTAAAGAGAAGTTTATATAAATGCACTAAGCAAAGAGTGCGTATTGTTGTCAAATATGTAGATATGTTCTCTGTAGTGTAAATAGAAACTCACAAACGGTGCAGATTTATTCTAATGGTTTTCAATATATTTGAACGTATGAAATATATGAATATGCATATATATTGATTATCATAATGGCATGACAACAAGCATTATCCCAAAGTTTTAGTTAAATTTTTCAATTTTTTAAGTGATAAAAAGACTTCCTCAGTGTCATTAGCTCACCTCTAACCCATCGACTTAGATTGGGTTTATCTGTAAATGATGTATTCAAAAAGTATAAAAAGAAAAGGAATGCAGATAAATGTGTAATTTAAGAAGTACAGAGATTCATAAAAATGTTTAAAAGAAAAGAAGAGATATATCATTATTTAAATATAATAAAAGGAAAGATGTATATAAAAGTGTAACCAAATGCGTTACTTTTCAAGTCAGTTGAGTTTTATTTATGTGTTCTTTTGGTCCTTCGTTTGTTGTATGCATATTTAGGATGCTTGTCGTTGATTTGATTTAAGGATATTAAGGGGTATTATGTGTAAAATAGATGATTGGTTAGAGACAATAAAATACGAATGTTACCTTTAAACAATTTCAATTCCAATCTTCTCTAAAAAAAACAATTAAATTGCATTTTAAAAGTAAATTTTTTTATTGTTTATATAGAATCTTAAAGTCTATCATTCTATCAAAATATTTCATGATTTTTTTGTCTTCATTGTCTGCATGTCAAAAAGTTAAAATTTTTTTTATTTTAACGTTTCAATGAACTTTTAGTGCGACATTAACAAAGCGTCGAGTAGCCAAAAATGAAAGCAAAATGGAAACCAACGACTTTTCCAATTCTTTTCTCTTATTTTGCTCTACTTCTTTTTTTTTTTGGTCCTTTTTCCTGTATTGAAACAGAAATTGTCGTTATTTTCTCTGTCATTTTTTATGTGCCACAAGAAAAAAAAGCAACAAAAGCAACAACAACTTTGATTGTGGCCTTTCTCCTTGTCAATTTGACTTTTTATTTTAATGCAACAAACGAAATCAAAAACAACTTGTTATCGATGTTGTCATTGTGCCATATTTTCATACAGTCGAGAGCGTAAAAAAATAATAAATATAAATAAAAAAGGACAAGAACCATTGGCCATTGCCCATTGCCCATTCACCATTGCCCATTGTCCTGGCTGTACGGTAATAGGCATGGAATGTCCAAAATGTAAAGTGGGCGGGGTTAACATTGTTGGCGTTCGTCAACATTTCGCGTGATTGACTTTTCGGGTTAAATTAATTAAGCGTATACGTTTTTATTGTTGATTGAATGCTTGAAGGACCATTTTCCTCATACTCTGCTACATAATAGATAACCAGAGCAAAGGATAAGTCATAGTTAAAGCTTAAACAAAAGGTATTTGTTTGTTTTAAAGCAGCTTAACAAAGCTTTAGTATAAATATATATTGGGTATGTTAAGTAAATATTAATGTAAAGGATATAATTTTCTATTTAAAAGGTTAAAATATATACTTTAAAAGATAACAACTCTTCTGACACATACAAGATATTGATCTATAAATTAGAATTCAACTCTTAATTGCAGACAATTCGCGTTCAAATGGCAACCAAAAATGCATTCTCGCTGCATTTACCCAATCGCAAATGATGATGATGGGTTTATTGATATGCACTTGCCCACATTTAGGTACACGTTTTGTTCACGCACTAGCTGGGAGTGGTGCATTGAGTGCTACGCCCTTCCCTAGATCCTGCTGCTATCTGGCTATTGTGCAATATCGAATGTATATGGGCTTCTGCCTGGAGCACTTAACACATAATTACATTGAGCTTTGCGTGCGTATGTGTTTGTATATGTGTATGCGTGTGCATACTGCATTTTACTCAATGGGTGTAACGTGGCACAGTACCACGAACTGACTGCAACTGCTGAAGCCTTAATTAAGCATTGCTCCCCTGTTACCCTGTTTTTACCCAGTTACCCGATTATCTGTTGCCCTCCACTCTAGGCAGCACTTCACTCCGACATATTGAATATTTGCGAAACTGATTGTCGACTAATGAGTTTATGTTCGTGGCGGACAATTTGCCTACACCAACTTCAATTTGACTTCACTTCAAAGACCATTCAACACGCTTGTTTATTCAACACAAATAGAAGTGCTTTCATTTTGCATAGATTTAAACGAAGTTTTATCTATTACGTATACATTTTTACAGTAAATATACTACAAAATCTGATTACAAAAAATGTGATCTACTTTGTAAGGTAGAGAGCGAAAACAAGAGAGAAAGATAGAGATGAAGTCCAGAGTTTTAATAAGCTTCCAGTGCTAGGCTGTTGGGCAACATGCTAAGATCGTTAAGCCACATGTTGTTAAGCCATATGTTGCTAACAAAATAAACGTCACATTAAATATAAGCAACATGTTGATATCATATTGTACTACAATGTTGCCAGCAACATTTGCATATTTAAAGTAAAGTTTTGTATATAGTATTTTTTTTGCACAATTAAAGTTTACATAAAATTGTTAACTTTAAACACAATTTAAAGACTTATGATAGTTTTTTGTGTGTGTGTGTGTCTGTATTTAATGAAACGATAATTTCAGTTAAGAACGAACAATGTCAGTGTACATATTTAGCTGCTTTAAGCCCTGTATGATACACCTCTTTATTGTGAACACAGTGGCAAGGATTCTATAAAGTTTGCTGTCTCAGCGGGACTTGACACGAACTGCGGGCGGGTTAAAATTGTCGCTGAGTTGACCGGAAAAACGCGGGAAATTAAGGATAATGTAATTTATTGATGCATTGTAAAAGTTAAGCTCCATTCGACGTTTGCTGTTGTCTCTTCCACACTCTGCTTCTCTCTTTTCTCTCTGTCTGTCTGTCGTATAAATTACAATTTCGACAGCGCCTGGCGGCGACGTAGCCACAACAGCGATAGAAAGGAGAAAGCTGAAAGGGAGATTCTGTGGCATGGTTTGCTGCATTGGGTGAAAGTTTTGGTAGAAAGTCATGCGGGTATACAAAATGCTTATAATACTTTCTACCCACAAGTATATATATATATATTAAATACTTTTTTGTTTCTGACAGACAATTAGCAACTTTTGTTGTCACCACAGACGATTTACATAAAATTTCAGGCAACTCACAAAAAAGGGAAAGGAAAAAATTCAATGAACATAAAATAATCAGAAAATTAAATCAACTCTTTTAATGCCTTCGCACGTTTCAAAATATTTGCACAGTTTTATGAAAATGTAGAAAATTTTAGAAAAACTGCAAAATGGAGTTTCAAATTAAAATCAAGGATGCATTCAAAATCAAAAGTTAAACACAAACTGTTTCTATGTGGGCTAATTAGAAATGATTATGAAAGATTTCCCAATGGAGGTCAGAAAAAGTTTTTTATATGAAAAAACATAGAAGCTTATTAAAGAATATACTAACTTTTTTTTTAATATAAAACGTTTCCTATACAAATTCTCTCTCTTAGTTAATAAAACTTGCTTAAAGTCAGGTTAACATAGTTATCTTTTTCATATATGAAACTCATATCAACAGGGACACAGCAAAAGGATTAATTGCCATTTCTGCACATAAAGAGCTTTACTTCAGCTTTTACCCCTATTCGTTTCACAAACTACAAAGTATCCTTTGGCAACAGAATCAGAACATTAAGTAACATTTTTGATTCATATATACAAGTGGAAAGAAAAGTATTAGTTTAAGCACGCATTGAAAGAGATATAAAAAACTGAAAATTATTTAAAATAAACAGATGCTGCTGTAAATGAACAGCTACCTTACTTAAGTCCTTCTACAACATTTAAAGCATTTAGTTGCATTAAAAGGACCTTGAGGCTGCTATCTGAAACATCTGAAAGCACTTGGAATTCCACAAGATCTGAATCCTGCTCTTACTTTCATATGTGCAAATGCATATAATATGTTTTTTTTTTAACATTTCTAGTTGTTGGAAACCTTGCAGCCAATTATGTGTGACAATATATGAAAAGAGTCCAACAACAATAAGAACAGGCTTAAATGTGGACAGTTTAATTTGTTGGAAATACTTTTGTTGACCTCTTTTATTTGGCCTTATAGCATACAGAGCGAGAAAAACCTTTTAGTTAGCTACGACATTTTTGTTGGTTTGACCAAACAATCAACACTTTTACTATACAGCAGTAACTGAAGTAGCAGGACAACACACACACAAACACACACACACATAGATATATACATTAACACACATACTTGAGTTTGGGCAACTGCCTCTGGCTTTAATTCCAAAATATTCGTGGCATTGACTTTTATTTTGTCTATTTATAACACATACACACACACACACACACACACACACGCGAACACATACACACATTGATAGAGCAAACCCCTTTCCTTAGTTCGAAAGACGCCTTCAAGTGTTAGTGTTCACATTCCAAGCAAGTGGAAATACTAGATGCTCATCTATATAGTAAAACTTCCTCTCTCGCGCTCTCTCTCTCTCTCTCTCACACACACATAGACATACGCTTTATGGTATTCCTCTACTTACAGTTTATCTTCTGCCGACTCCACCTACTATCAGCTGCAACTGCAACTTTATATGGAACCCACAGCGCACATCCTTTTTGGCTGTTGGCTAAGCTCACATGCCAGGACATAACTAACAAGTCGGCTGCCATGCTTTGCTAGCAGCTCGTATTTTAGTTGAAAACATACACACACATACATATACATATATACAGCTTTTACTCTGGCTTAGCAATGAGATTTATGTGAAAATTCCTAAAAGAAATCCAAGTCAATTACTTGCTTAATTATTTCCTTTGAAATTTATTGATTTTTTGCTAAAGGAATTTCGCAGTGTTTCGCTGCTATTTATTTTATTTTATTTTGTTTTGTTTTGTCTTTCACTCAACTCACTTCAAGTCAACTCTGTTGACTGCAATGTGAAATGAAATTAAATGAAATCAGTTCGCAACAACAACAACAATAACATCAACAACAACAAAAACAGCAGAAAGAACATCAAATATACAAGATACAATTACAAATGAATTGCATTTGATACTTTGAGCTTCATTTTTGCCTTTCAACTTGACTTTAAGACTACAACTAAACATTTAAGCTGACTTTTAAACAGAAGATACTATCGATTCTATATATATATATGTATAGTACATCAAATCATATCCTTAATTATCTTGCACAAAACTTTCGCATTGCTAAAATTGAAATTTGTTTTCAAATATCCTTTGGCCATCAGTGAAAAGCATTTGATAATCAACTTGAATTTGTTGTCAGCTGCTCATATATAATTTACCCGTTTTTCAAATGTTTTGAATAACAAATGAATTTTATTTTTCATTTCATTTTTCATTTTTTTTATTATATACATTAAGTTTTATGTAGTGCTTAGCCAACTATGCGTATGAGTAATATACATATAGACGAAGGCTTCAATGAATTTTAGTTGTTGAAAATAGTTTTTAACATCAATTGTTTTACTTGCTGTTTCGTTGCTATTGTTATAAATTATTATATGGAAATTGCACTTACGGTGATTTTTTTTTTATTTTTTTTATTGTTGTTGAAGTAGTTAACTGCGTTGAGAGTGCTTTGCCTAGCACTTGAGCGGCCTTTTTGTGGAAAAATCAAATTGTGTTGGGCAAAAAAAAATTGTTTAAGCTGCCGCAAAACATATGTAAAATGAAGTTTATGCCTCTCTCTTTCTATCTTGTTCACTCTGCTCTGCTGTTCTGTTTCGTTCTCTATTTTTAACAGTCTCTCACAGACATCAACAATTTATTCAATGCGCTGTTGATTTCAATCCCAGAGCGCTCTTTTCCATACTTTATCCCTGAAGCAGTTAAAACTGATTTTAGACCAAATGCAAATATAAAACGAGTAGGAGTGGTGTATACCCGACTATAAAATCCTCTTTACCCCTACTTACTAACGCACATCTCTATACGCAGCGTCTGGCTTCTCACACAACAAAATGAAATTCTTTTTGTTGAATAAATTAGTTTTTTCTATCATTTTAAATCAAATTTGTAATGCAAGAACCAATCAATTAATTGGTTGGAAAACAATTTTAGTTATACTTCCCTTATATAGGCGTTCATGAAGAGACGGACAGGCAGCAGATGAAAAGAGTTAGAACCATTGTTTCGTTATATAAATAAACCTATCTTTTCCTTTTATTAATATAGGAGAATGTTAGCTAAAGTAAGTTTAAACTCAAGTAAATATGTCAAATTACAACTGGCAGCAGGTTTCTTTTTTTGTATTAAATACACAGGTTTTGTGGTAAAAACTTAAATTGGTTTCTTACAAAGTATAAACGAAAAATATACAATCTAAAATTGTGTTATAAAACATTCTATAGTCTAACCAGGTTGCACACATATCAACAACAGATACAGAGAGAGAAACAGTTACAGAAACAGAACTTAAACTGTAGAGTCAGGACAATTGTTTACAGATTTGGCCTGAACTTTTATAAAAAAGAAAGGAGTTTGGTTCTTTTTGTTGTTGACTCGTTGTCCCAGTGAAATTTTTAGCGAAGGTTTTGGCCAACGGCAATGTGAAAATGGCACTGGCACAGCGCTATAGTCGGAGCCACAGAGAAAATCCCTTTATTGGATTATCCTGCAAAATTTACGCGGCATTAAAAGCAGCAACGGCAACGGCAACGCCAACTCTCCTGGGCAACAAGGGGTTAAGCGCAAGGTGTAAAACGGCCAGGAGTTTTTCTCTGCATGAAAAAGAATGTTTGGAAAAGAGGCAAGGACAGAGACGAAAGAGAGAGAAAGAAAGCAACATTTATTTACATTTTAAAGGTCGACGCTTCCATTAGCCGAAAATCCATTAGCGTGCCGCATACTTACAGGACATTTAAAGTTTAAACCCAGCTCCTATTGCAAACGAGTTAGCCCAATCCAAATCTGTTTGGGCAAACACCAAAGAAAAAACACTGCAAAAAAGGGAGGAAAAAAGAAAGTAAAACAGCCAAAGGAATTTCCATGGATGGTCGAAAAAAGCGCGAATTCAATTTTCTAACTGAAAAAAAGCCCCCGGTAGGAGAAAGCCACGAAAAGCATTCATGAAATCTAGTAAGCCTTCTAGGGACTTGAGTTACAGGATAGTTAAACCTTTTTTTTTTGTTTTTGGCTAACACACACAAAGCAAATGGAAAAGGTGTAGAAAGAAAGGGTTAGAGAATTCTTTTTAACCAATTCATTTGTGGCATAACTTGCAAAATTCTAAGCACAATTGAAAACATCTTCAGTTGGTCTTTAAAACCAGCAAAAATTAGTTAAACAAGTCGTTAAGCATAGAACCCATTTATATGATGTTTTTAGGGGCAAAGTAATTGCATTTACGTGAAATCTATTCAGCATACAGAAATTGCTTAGAAAGCCCAGGAATGTTACTCAATGGTCACATAGTACTCCACGCTTTATGTGCCGAGTTTGCCAACAAAGCTAACATTGCTGCAAACAGCTGTGGCATATACAAAAGATTGCTGCAGCATTTCTATGGTTGCGTCAAATTGAAAAATTTCACACACGAAGCTCTTTCAATGCACAAATAGAGCAAAAAAAAAACTCATTTTGATATGATATGCCAAAAGGACTTTACAACACGAGGTACTACTCTCAGGGTTTGCATTCCAAAGAGCAAAATCAAACTCAAAGTGATTTCGAGGTATGATTAAAGTTAGACCAAGTTCAAAGGTACTAATGTACTTTCTAGGCTACATATAGTAAGTTTATGCACTAAAAAAACAACTACAATATTTATATTAGTGTCTTTATTTACTGCCATTAAATCTTTCATTTAAACTTGCATCCCTAGTTTATTTTTATTGCATAGTTTGTATGACATGTATCCCTTCATACCAAAATGCTTTCGATTTACTTTCCAGCAGAGTTTCCCCGTTTGACACACACTAAGTATAGCATTAGTTGCCATAACTACAAGTAATTCAATAGAGTAGCATGGAAATCAAATAAGTGCAAAAAGAAAGAGAAAAAAAATAAGAAAATGGTAGAAAATCAAAAATTCCATTGAGCATAATGTTGATACGAAAGTAAGGGAACATTGAATGCTGCTATAATAAGTGTTGTATATGGAGTAGTAGGAGTAGAAAATTTCACATCTAAATGCTTGCTATTTATGATTTTTCCTATTACAATACGAATGAACGAGAACGAAAAACCATTTTGGGGGGAAACTTGCAGATATGCTAGTATTCTCCCTCTCTCTCTCTCTTTCGCTCTTTTGCACTCTTTTTCTGATATCAAAATGCAAATGCATGTTCCGCATATTTAATGCGTCGTATACGCAATCTATATACACATACAAACACATACATATATAAATATATTTATATATATATATATATATTACGATATATACTAGTTATATAGGGGGAGTATATGAAAAATTCTTTTTGTTAACCCGAAAGCTGCATCAACACAATAGAACACACTGAAACACACATCCAATACACATACATATACACATATATACATTTGCTATACTATTACAAATACATACGTAATGCCTCAAGAAAAAACCACGCATGACAAAATACCAAGTGGTAAAAGGGAAAAATACTTCGAGCTGAAATTTTTCACGTTTATTTCTATACCCTTTGATTGGCCAAACGCAAATAGCTGAATCTTAGCACTATTAGCCAAAACCTTGAACTTTGTGCCAAGCTTTTATAGCTGCTGATAGACTTTAGATATATCCAGATATTTATGTTGTTATATTAGATCTTTTATTAAGACTCAGAGAGTATTTGCTAGTCTTGTCGAACATTTTTAGTATTTTCTTTTTTTGTTTTTTTTTTTTAGTATTTTACTCTTTCGGCCAGCAATGACTTTTTACAATTTTCATATGAAATGAACCATTAAATTGAATTGGCATTAAAATTATGTGCATGTGTGTGTGTGTGTGTCTATATGTATATGTGTCTATGTGTGTGTGTTACTTCTTCATAGAGAAAGAGAAAAGTTCTTTCGCTTTTGGCACTTTGCATACGCCGTCGACAACGCAACCCATACAACTTATTTGCATTTTTATTACAACAACAATCGAAGCAGTTGGCAGCTTTGCCGCATGCAAAAAGAGAAATATACAAAAAAAATATTACATATATATATATATATAAATATATAGAATAAAAAAAAGAAGAAGAAATACACATAAATGTTTGTTAAGTATTTTTGAATTGAGTTTTGGGCTTGTGTGTGTGTGTGTGTCGCATTAGGCAAGTGAATAGGAAATGGTCTGACATCTATTATGGATTGGCACACCTGCTGCTTCCCATGGCAGCAATAACAGTTACTCGCAATGACTACGACAGCTGACGAGTCCTGCGGAAACTTCATGAAACGCCTCATAAGATATATATATATATATATATATATATATATATATATGTGTGCCAAAGGAATATATACACCAAATGTGTGTCCTGTGACTTAATCCACTTGGTTACATTTATGCTATCAATTCATAACCTATTTGTGATAGTACAGCATTCGAAATAACAGCATTATATATAATAGATTTTATTCTCTAAAGTATCTAATGTCTATTGATATGATCAGAGCTACAGCAATAGTTTAAGAAAATTCAACTTTAAGTGCTGCTGCTTTGAGGTCCTTTTGTGCTCAAGTTCATTTGGCGTCAAGAAAACTTGAAAACTTGCGAACTGCACGCACCACAGCAACAACTGCAATTGCAACAGCAACAGCAACAACCATTAAAATAACAACAAAAACTGTTGCATGACTCTTTGAGACTAACAACAGCCATAACAACCAGGACAACATTAGTGGTGCCTTTTTTCTTTCTTTTGCTTGCTTAAAGAGCAGTTGCAGCTGGGTGGGTTGGGTGGCATGTACTGCTTGCAAAGGACGTTAAAGTTTGCCTGAATGCAACCAAAAAAAAAACCCAAAAAAAAGAAGAGAGGGGCGCTGCAAGAGAGGGCGGTATCGTTGTCATGGTCACGTGCCGCTGCTTCCGGTGACTGCTGCAGTTGCTCGCACGAATGGACTAAATGGCGGCGGCCATGTTCTCTCCATGTTGCAGCCACACCGCAACAATTGTCAAACAAGCCAGAAAAATTGCGGCCACTTTCGCCACTTTTGCCACTTGGCTATTTGGTGACTTGGGTTAGCAGACGCTGCGGGCACTGCGGTTTTTCATTGATAAATATCTGCTGCTTCTGACTCTTTTGCTTTTTCACTGCGATGTCCTTGGGGTACAGACAAATAATGAGGACATCACAAAAAGGACACCTCCGGCATATTAAAGCTTTTTAACTCTTTGACACTCTTAAAAAAAAAGTGAAGAATTTTGAGTTAATTTTCTTAAGTTTTCTACATTTCTGTTGCATTTGGTACAAACAACTTAAGGACTATCAAGAAGCATGTGTATAATATATATATATATATATATATATATGGTTAAACATATCAGTAATGTTACGCTTAGTTTCAGGTCCTTGTTTTAAATTGAGAAACTTTTTGCCACCTTTGACGTTTCTTGGTTGAACTTCTGAGGCAACTTGAAAGGATTCACTAAGGACAGCTAAAATTTTGACAGATTTCTTGGCATCACCTTTTTTAATTGTGTATTTTTTTATTTATTTTTTTGTGTTTGGGCTGTTGGGTGTGCAAATTGACGCGTATCTGTGTTAAAGGGTAACGGGACCTTGATAACAAGGATGAAAATGTGGCAAAAGTTACGCATCGATGACGCACACTGTCGACTTTGATGAGTGGCTAATTAGGAGAAAGATGTTACAAATTATTTGCTAATTGAAGTCTTCAGCACACCTAATGTATGTACCAAATTGTGTAAACCTTTAAAGTTAATTTTAAGAAAATCTAATAAGAAATTGTTGCTAAAATCCAATTAGATAAATTGAATTGTTAAATCTAATGCATAGAGTTTTGAGGCTTAGTTGCTTTGGAATAGGACAAACTGCAGCTGTTGCCAGCTGTAAAAGGATTTATCAATTAGATACTGTTATGTTTACAGTTCGAAAGGCAAATAACAACAGTATAGAAACATCAACAATAACAACAATAAAAAAAAACAACACCAACAATAAGAATTGCACTCAAGTTTTCAATGCTGGCCTACTATGAAGATTCAATTACTTTACTTTTTGCTCAATATTTTGAAACACACACACTCACAAAAACAATCTACCATCTGGCAGTCAGAAAACAAACACACACACAAATAAAATATACATATGCACACACACATATATATAACCAATTGAATACATACACTTACATATACAGCGGCGCCACCTGTCAGCCGCTATAAGCAAGAAACAAGTCTCGAAATGTTATCGAGACGGGCCCTGCCTGCCCGCTATTAAATTACATAGAAATTTTCACGTTAACGGGAATAAAGATGCGAAAGTCCGCCTGGCACACACTAAAAAACATTTAGTAGTATGCAGGCAAAGACATAAAAAGAGAGTGCGAAACAGAAATGAAGAGAAATGATAAAAAGCAGTGAAAAAATTTAGACAACATTCAAAAAGAGAAAAAAATAGAGTCTAAATTGCACATGCGGGTATAGCTAACACATACAACCCATATCGCCTGAGCAACGACTTTGCTCACACACCAACCCATTCACACACACACACACACACACACACCAACACCACCACACTCCCAATACACACACTTGCGGCTGTTCGCATGAGCGCGCAACTTTTCTTGCAAGCCCCGAAAATGGAGCCTTTCATTCCATGCTGGTTTTGCTTTTAGCTGCAATCTCTTTACACTTATACCCTATAAAATTAATGGGTATACACAACTTCTAGCTAAATATGTAATAGTATATCTTAAACATATTAGATTACTAATTTTAATTTACACAATCAATGTACTAGTCAAGCACTTATAGTGCAGTTTATGATAATTATAGGGTATCTGTAAGTCGGTTAACAAATATTGTTATCTAATCTATTATGCCGATTCGAAGAGTGGCATACAAACTCAGCGATGAGATTGGTTAACTTGCTTGCAATAAACACACCCCAAAAGATCGTTTACTAATTGAGAAATTTACTTAAAGTTGTAGTATAAGAGTGTAAAAGTATTACAGCAATATAAGTGTTATACTTTATACTAATACACATACAATTCGTGTCACGTTGTTATCTCTATTAAAGATATTTGCGACTCTTTGCTTTTTATTTAGATTATATACTTTTTCCATTTCTGGCGCTGTTGTTTAATACAAACCAAACGTGAGCGTATTGAAGAGAGTACAAGAGAGAAGAAGAGACTGTGTTAGTTGGTAGATTAGCTTAAAATGTGTGTGTGTATTTGTGTGTGGGAGGGTAAGAGAGTGAGTTAGTAAGATGCATCAATGGAATAGACAAACAGGAAGATATTCCAGTTGCAAGCGAGTGCTTTTTTAGCTTTTAGTTAAATAGATTTTTATTTAGATTTACTCTGCCTGAGTGAGTGTAGTCATACAGCAATGAGTGTACTCATACGTATACCCACACACCATTGAATAACCTAGCCGAGAATGCTTTTGCAATGTAAAAAATACACTATATAATTAAGCTAATTACATTTAGCTTTGATTTAAGTCTCTTTCTCTCACAAAGTTAAAAGATTTTATTTAAATTTTGTATACTTTGATAACTGTTATACAAATGAAGCAGAGCCTAACTGTAAAAAGTGTAATAGGATCAGTCAGAGAAGCACTTTTCAATATATAAACTATATAATAATATAATCAGAATCATCAACTATTTCCAATTGTCAAATGCCTGCGAAGTGTTATTTACTTTAATTTAAGCATTATTATTTATATTTTCCTATCAAAAAACAATTAAATAATTGCTGCTCAGTTCATATAAAAACAGTTCAAATTGTATGAACTAAAATCAGTTGATAACCAAACCTAAACATGAAGTTAACTATCTTTTTTCTAGCCTTGCTCTTTACCTTGGCCTATGGGAATTCGGCCAATGTTGCCAATGGATGCCGATGGTTTTAGTATCAAAAAACGATGCAAGATTACAATTTGTGCCGCGGCAGGCCACCCGATGGGGTGGAGGTAGACAATGAGATCCTTTTGGATGCATGTCAAAATGGTTGCATTACTGGCTATTGGAAGCAAAGTTGCTTAGATAATAATAGACAACATAAATTCATTGGAAACCATGTGTTTTGGAAGAATAATTAATAACAACAATTTGGGGTGTGATTCTCTGTATGTTTTGTTATCGTTGTAC
This sequence comes from Zygothrica quintamaculata, assembly GCA_037044455.1. Taxonomy (NCBI): domain Eukaryota; kingdom Metazoa; phylum Arthropoda; class Insecta; order Diptera; family Drosophilidae; genus Zygothrica; species Zygothrica quintamaculata. The sequence goes on along the minus strand of JBAMBS010000293.1, from coordinate 137,240 downwards.
ATTTTATAAATAAACACAAATAATATCTTTATATCTTATCAAAAATACGGAAATAAAAGCTGAATATAAATAAAGTAAATATAACCGATTAATATTTTTGGTTGAACTCCAATTTGGGACTATAAATACTATTCACATCCAGTAGATGCTCAACAGTGATCAACATGAAGCTAACTTACTTTCTTCTGGCTGTTGTCTTCGTCTTGACCTACAGCAGTTCCGTCCAAGGACATTGTTGCCGTGCCAAAGGAACCCTAAGGTATACTGTATATGGCGCTGATTGTGGAGTTGCTGGTGGCAAAAGGGATGGAAACAGTTGCATTATAACCATTTGTGCCGATGGCAAACGTTTGGTGGGCACTTGGTGTGGGCGTGGACCTTGCAACTTTATTGGTTGTGCCTGCAAAAATGATTGCATTACTGGAAACTGGGAGAAGAGTTTTCTGGAGCTTAACAAAGGTCATCATATTCATATAATTGACTTTTTCATTAACTAATTTGAATTATATCACAATTTAAATATATATTTTAAGCGATATTTTAAGAGTAGTGAAAATATTCGGTATAAATTTTACTTTGCACTAACTTAAAGTATAATTAATCATTTTCGTTAAAAATTAAAGAAAAGTTTATAAAATAAAAGCTAAAGCTTTATAAAAAGCTATAATTCATTTGCAATTGTTAATCTCTTGTAACAAAAGACACCAAAAATAAAAAATAAGCTGAAAATACAAAAGAAATGTAAAAGTAAATAAAATAAATATGTTTTTATCTGTGACTTTTTATAAACAAGAACAATACTTTGAGCTAAAAAAAAGGACACTACATCCCTGACATTTCCTTTTGTTTTCCCGCATACTTTTGCAAAGCAACAAAACTTAATTATGTTGCATTTTATAATATGAAATAAACCTCCTGTTGCCTTTCACGATAATTACGAAAACAACACAACAAAATAATATAATAAAAACAAAAAAAAAACAAAAACCACAAAAAACGTAGAAAAAGAGAATGGAATGGAATGGAAAGGAAAGTCACAAAACAAGGGCAACAACAACAAACAAACAAACAACGACAACAGCAACAGCAACAGCAACAAAATAACCGCAACTACTTAGCAACATTATACACTTCCGTGCAGCTTCCAAAACCGTCCAAAAACGTAATTATTGTTGCGGTAAATGCCACGCCTACAGCCACCCACACGTAACCACAGGCCGTGCTTTTTAATTTCTTTATAAAATGAGTGAAAGAGAGAAACCAAGAGAGTGTGTGTATATTTTTATCTGTGTGTGTATTTGTGTGTGAGAGAGAGAGAGAGACAGAGATGGTAAATATGACAACGTGCCGCGAAAATTAATCCATTTGCTGTGACAATGACTTTTATGCGGTTTCCAGCAACGCGGCCGCTATCCGGAGATTCCGGACACGGCCCAATTCCAATGCCGCAATCCCCCCCGCCACATCAGGAAGTTGGACAGTCAGAAAAAGTCAAGCCACAGGCCAAATGCGGGCATAGACGAAGACCAGCAAAAAAACCAAGAAAAAAAGTGAACCGTTTTGGGTCACTTTACAATGCCGCGACATGTAAATATTTGCCGACATTTATATAAAAAAAGGAAAAAAATATATATATATGTATATATATATACATTTATATATATATAGGAAAAAAAAGACAACGCTCAGATTGTTCAACGTTGCGCTGTCCTTGCTCTGGCGTGTCCTTATCAAAGCAATTATCTCTAAGATGGCAGCCAGCGGTATACAGCAGATAGAACCAACACGGGGAACACGGGCAACTCGGCCAACAGGGCGTACAGAGACGGCAAAACTGGCAACTGTCAGGGAAAGGCCAAGCTACAACATTTTAGCTTTTTACCGTCTTTGTTTGAATTGGTAACCGTAACAGAGATAAAGTACACAACATTTCTCTTGATTTTCTATGGAGGATTTGCCGAATTCCAAATTGTCAATCTGATGTTGGTCAATTTGTGTGGTGACACCAGCTCCAAAGCAGACCAGCACACCAACAGACCAACTACCGACCAGTCCAGTGCTTCATTGAATGTTTTGGCAGGATGATTACTTGCTTAGTGGAGAGCTTCTTAATGTAGGTAACTGGATATCTCTTAAGTACCTTAAAGCGTTATTTGCTTTGTTATGATTTTTTACTATTATTAAACAAAGCTACTGTAAATTGAAAATGAGTGTAAATATTTAGAAGTTTTGCTAAGCAATTCAAACCCAAAAGCAGCTCAAAAGGAATGCAACTATAAAGCAGCCAGGAAGTTTCAAGAACAACAAAAACTCTGCCCAAATATAACTAATGTTGCTTATAGTATTTGGTCTAAATCATAAGTTTAATATGTGTTCTATAACCTAATTAAAAACACTTTTTAGATTTTCTTTTCTTTATACAAATTCAGTTTACTATTTAAGCTAAAAGTTCTTATAAATTCGTTACATTTTAAAACCAATGCTTAACATTTTTGCAAATACTATTATTAAAAGCTAAGAAAGTATAAAAATTATTATTATTATATCTATGTAGATATATACAAAAGTTTCTGTATAACCAGAATGTTAATCTTAACCAAATATATTCTGCTTAATGCTACTCCAAAAGCCATTGCCACGTTTTGGCATCAGCTCGTGTTCAATTTCCTTATTGTATTGCTCTCTAAGCAGGGGATCCATAGGTCCCCAATGCTTTTTGGGACGGAAGGCGCCACGGATTTTCTCGCCCAGCGTTTTGCCGGGATCCCTGAAGATGGCAACCACCATCCAAATGGGTAACTGCATAATGCCAAAGGCAGTAATTGCCCAGCCAACGCCTGTAAAAGTTAAGCAATTGTTAATAAAAAGAGTTAATAGCTAAGAGTCTAGTTATGAACCTACCTGAAGCCCAGCCTGGAAACTGTTGATCGTTGTAGGTAAGTGGCTCATAGGTGGCATAGAAGTATATCATTATAATGGTCATGATAAGAGGCGTGAAGATGCCCCAGCAGAGTCTCCAGTAGAGTCCAACCTTGCGACCCAACATAAACTCAATATCCTTGCACAGACGATCTGTGCCATAGATCCAGCCCAGTGTATACAGTTCAGCTATGCCCAGCACCAAGGCAATCATGGAGGCGCCAAAGAAGTCAACCAGTGTAAGCATATATTGTCCACCCTATAGGGTTGTAATGAATTGATAAATAATCCATTGCTTATAGATTTATAAACCTCTACTTACCGGTGTTACATACATGAGACCAATGCTAAAACTAATAACTGCAATCAGCAGAGAGCATTGCCATTGTTTAAAGTTGGGAAATTTGTCACGTATAGCCGTCACTGTACAGGATGTCATGGCTATGTTAGAACCAATGCCCAGCACGAATAGCATCAGGAAGAACAACACAGAGAAGATCTGTGGCAAAGTCTTGAACTTAGCAATCGCATCTGGATAGGATATAAAAGCCAAGCCAGCGCCACCCTTTACCACACTACCAATATCATCGGTGCCAATCTCATGTGCCAAATGTCCCAGAATACCGAAGATAGTAAAGCCGGATAGCAATGATGTGGCTGTATCCAGGGCAGTCACAATAGTAGCATCCCGATGTACATTGTGACCAAACTTATTGAACGATGCATACATAATAATGTTGCCAAAGCACACGGACAGCGAGTAAAAACATTGGGTTACAGCTGCATACCAAACCTTTGGATCATAAATCTTCTCCCAGTTGGGTTTAATGAAAAATAGTATTCCATTTACTGAGCCGGGTAGGGTGACAGCTCGCACCAACAGCACGCCCATAATAACATAAGGGAACAGGGCCAGGAAATACGATGCCTTGCCGGAGCTCTTGACTCCACGGCGTATGATGAGAAAGACACAGAGCCAGGAGACAAATAAACCAATAACCAAATCCCAATTGGGTAAGCCAATGCCATCAGCGATCTGATCCTTTTCACGTAAGACTTCTCTCCTGTAAAATTTTAATTATATAGAAAAATAACACCAAAATTCATAGCCAAAACCTTTTTTTAACTAAGCCCAAAACTAAACGTTATATTATAAGTATGTAAGTAGTCCCAAAGAAACCCATAAGCAACTTACACAAAGTATAGCTCCGAGCTTGATTTTGGTAGTTCCGATTCATTATGTGGCACACTTTGACTTTCAATAAAAGTTTTAGGCGCCGAATCGATGCAGTTCTCACCCCACTCCTCCCGGCAGGTCGACCATGGCAATGGATTGTAAAACGAGTCAATAAAATACCGACAAAAGATGGCAACCAGAGAGGCGTAGTAAGTGCTTAACATGAACACCTGGAAAGCCTGGCCGATTCCAACACCTTTATAGGTTTTATATATGTATTTATTTTTTATGGGGAATAAAGTTAATCATAGAATAAATGTATTAGTTAAATGTTTTGATTAAATAAACTTAATATTAAGTTAATGTGTGTGTGGTGAATGTTAGTTAAAAGCAATGATTGAATAAATAAATAAATAGTTAAAAATAGAAACCAAACTTAATTAATTTACAATAAATATATTTATATATAGACGAAATTGTATTTTATCAAGTTAAATAATTAACAGCAGCATTAACCCTTTAACGCTGCATGAAGAGAAGTTCCTCAAATTGAACTATGCTACAAACGAATAAATAATATTATTTATTTTGATTAACCCTTATTTTTAGGAAAAAAAAACTTAATTTCTTTTTGACTAAAGTAAAGCGTGTACTAAATATTAAACCCTTTTCAAGTGGAAACTGTTTCTTTCATCTTAAGAAGTTTTCTAACATTACTTATTAGAACTGTAGAAATTCAGTCTAGGCAAGTGCAAATATACACCCATTGGGCATATGTGGGTTAATGTAATTTCTAACTGACATCCCGTCTCGACTGATGACAACCAATTAAACTGACCTTGCATCACAGTCATGGAGATACATTGGTTTTGGCTGTTGCAATCGCCTGGGACTATTGCAGCATCCTAACCTCTATGGGCAATTGATGTCAATTTAGGTGGCACAAGTAAACTGAGAGACTGTATGTATTTGTGTGTGTGTGTGTGAGATAGAGAGAGATGGACACGTTTGCTTTGTTGTGGTTAGATAGTTAGATGATAGGGCTTTGTGGTGGCGGCGACTCATTCAATTAACGTCGCACTCCAATAAAGCGAGCATTGAACGTTCATAAACTTGAATCTGGTCTGTATTTAAGTGGCACTAGAAGCGATAAGATTATACCCAAATACCCACAATGCATGCAAAAACACCACCAAAAATAACAAAGCCAAAAATCAAAAAAAATAGTACCAAAATATAAAACCACATGCTGCCAAAACAACAATAACGTGAACAAGAACAAGAACAACATAAAACCCACCAACACATAACAACTACGAATATACGAACAAAAGCCACTTACAGAAAGTACAATTCGGCGGATGCAACGGGTTGCTGCTGCTGCTGTTGTTGTTGTTGTTGTTGTTGCACCTCCAGGCCTATGCTGTTGCTGTTGCTGTTGCTGAAGCCAATGATGTTGCTGTTGCTGCTGGATAAACTGGAACTGGTGTTGCCCAGATTGGAGGCCACACACGGTACACCCCAAACGGAACGACACTCGGACCAGGGCAGCGGTGTGCGAAACGAATCGTACAAATAACAGAGTGTTATACCCATTATTCCTACATAGTACGTCGTGACAAGCGATATGGATATAACCTGTCCAATGCCGATGCCTGAAGTGGTGATTTCATGTGTAATATGTACGGTACGTATACGTAATGCGTATGATTGATAACAATGATTAATATGATGATGTGCTCAATACATGATCAACTGTGCAATTTCAATAGAATTTTGAACAACACTTAAGATATAATTTTGATATAAATTAAATCTTTTAGAAGATCTCTTTATAATATATAGAATATAACCTTCTAGAAGCATTTATAAGTACTGCAACCTGACCTACTTAAGTTTTACTGGGTATCTATTAAGTCTATATAACCTTTTCTTGCTTATGCATTAAACCACGATGAAAATGAACAAACTTGTACATAGCTACGATAGATAATACTGAAAATGTTAGCTTACCTTTCATGGCTGGACAGAGATCAAAAACCTTAACGGAACCGCGACTGGAAAACTGCCCAATTACCATTTCCAGATAGTAAATGGGTTTGCCAATTAGGAACAATACAATGAGATATGGTATTAGAAAAGCACCACCTCCATTCTCTAATGCGGTAAATGGGAAACGCCATACATTGCCCAATCCAACGGACATGGCAATACAGGACATTAGAAATTCCATGCCTTTGCCCCAGGTATCACGTCTCACTGGTGCATTTCCTGCCTCCTGATCATCCTGATTCGTATTCTGCTGTGTTTGTTCTGGCAGTGACTGTATATGCATTTGTATATGTATGGGGATTAGTTGAGGTCTCAGTTAGACTGTACCAAACAGATTTTAGCCACTTACCGACATGACCACTGTGCTGGCTGTGCTTTGTCCATCGTCACCAATAAAGCCTGGATTCTGATGCAATGTTTTCATGTTTGCTTCTAATGCAAATTATTATCTAACAGAACAGAGATAAGAAGTTGAGAAAATGTAGATAGAGAGTAGAAAATGAGAGAACTTAAAGCTACAAACTAACAATTAGCACTAGTTGCGATTAACCATGTTTGTCAGTTAGATATAAAATAGAAATCGCTCTGTAAAACTGACAATAAGATAAACCAAATGTATGTATCTGACTTATAGATACTATACACATGTCGCACATTGACTTTTAATTTTATTTCTATAAGCAAATGTTTTTTGCAATTGTATAACCCATTCAATCTACATTTAGGGTATAGAACGCGTGTTACTAGGACAAGTTAGATAAGTTAAGATAACTATATATGGCTAATTTACTATAATTCATATTATAAAGATAACCCAAGTGGCCTACAAGATAAGTGCCTTATAATACATATCGAAAAACAAAACATTATTTTATGTTTTAAGTGGAAAATCTACAGCTGTATACAATTCCCATAACCAACTAAAAGGATAACTAAATTCCATCCAATTTAATGTTCGCAATTGTCATTATGTCATTAAACTTGCAGCATATTATGATATCTATAAAAGATGTTTAATAGCCGGTTAAATTTTACCCTATTTGCGGCACGCAAATACCACAAGTACCTCTACAGTGATAACAATCTATAATGACCCTTAACGAGCTGTTTGCTGCACTCTTTATTGTTGTTATAATGATAAGGAACTTGTGCCGTGAATATATAGACATGAGTATTGTTGTGATTTGTGTAAACAATTTACACCTCCTTGTTTTTAGCCCGTTTGCCTTTTTGTAAAAAAAGAGCAAAGCGGAGCTATTGGAAATGTGCAAAATCCAAAAGTATGTAACACATAGAAATAATCATCGGAGACCCCATAAAGTATATATATTCTGAATCAGGACGACAAGACGAGTTCATCTAGCCCTGTCCGTCTGTCTGTCTGTCCGTCTGTCCGTCTGTCCGTCTGTCCGTCTGTCCGTCTGTATGAACGCCTGTTTCTCAGAGACTATAAGAGCTAGAGCAACCAAACTTGAAATCTAGATTCGTTATGTTCGTAGGTTATACGAGTTTGTTTTTGATTTTTGAATTTCCTCCCCTGACCCCCGCAAATCGAAAAAAACGATTATTAAGCACAATTTTCAACCGATCAAATTTATTTTTGGCACACATCATAATTAGACCATTCTTGATCGATGTTGTAAATCTGGGTAAGATTGGTCAAAAATCTCGGAAGTTATAGATCATCAAAAGTGGCGTTTTGGGCCCCGGGGGGGTATAGTAGCGCGCGCAAAATAAGAGCTAGAGCAACGAAATTTGGAACGTAGATTCGTTATGTTCGTACGCTATACGAGTTTGTTTTTGATTTTTGAATTTCCTCCCCTGACCCCCGCAAATCGAAAAAAACGATTATTAAGCACAATTTTCAACCGATCAAATTTATTTTTGGCACACATCATAATTAGACCATTCTTGATCGATGTTGTAAATCTGGGTAAGATTGGTCAAAAATCTCGGAAGTTATAGATCATCAAAAGTGGCGTTTTGGGCCCCGGGGGGGTATAGTAGCGCGCGCAAAATAAGAGCTAGAGCAACGAAATTTGGAACGTAGATTCGTTATGTTCGTACGCTATACGAGTTTGTTTTTGATTTTTAAATTTCCTCCCCTGACCCCCGCAAATCGAAAAAAACGATTATAAGGTACAATTTTTAGCCGATAAGATTTCTTTTTCGCACACATATTAAGTAGACCATTCTTCATCTACGTTGTGAGTTTCGTTAAAATTGAACGAAAAACACGGAAGTTATACAACAATAAGTACCGCGCTGTAGAGCGTGGGGGGCTAAAAGGCGCGCGCAATGGCCAAGTACGTGCAGAACTGTGTGTATGTATGAGTATGTGTGTATGGCTGTATATGTTGGCAAAGGGGCTCTCGTAGTCGGGTATACTCGACTACAGACTTCTTACTTGTTCATTAATAATAACTGTTAGTATATATATATATATATATATTTATTGACTATAGGTTCAATCCAATTGTGACGCATTTCATTCAATTAATAATTGTAAAGTTTTTTATAGCCTATCTTAATATGACTAGACGCAGTAAAATATAATCGTCTATTGCACTCAAGACATAACATTATCTACCTATAATGAGTAAATAAATTTTAAACTGATCTTACCTAGCAATAGCGTACATAAGCACTTCTTACGATCTGATAAGCATTTGCCAACTCATTTTCTAAGTGTACTTTAAAATGTCTTTTCAATTGTTTCTTTAAATAGATTTCATAACTAAAATCTATGTCGTGCCACCAGAACTGGTCAATTCTACGAATTACTATTGCCTGATCATTGTGTTTATTTTTTAATTTTTGTCTTATCATCAGACCATAAAGGCCACACGACTTTTTATAGGAAATATAAGTATATATGGTAGTTGGTTTTTTATTAATCCTTACAACGTTAGATAGTCATAACTATAGCATTAGCAGTCGCCGGGTATTATCTATATGTACTTCACGAGTACATCAATTACCCCTAAAAATATGGGTTGTTTTTACTATCGTCAAATTAATCGGAAACACTTGAAGTATATTTATATATTTATTATGTTTAATATGTGTCTAATTTGCTGTGAATTTCAATTTAGACAATTCATCGGGTGATTTGGCACTCAATTTTTATTTATGTTTTTTATGTTGCAGTTCCCAAGGTTAAAGATAAGTGATTTTTTACGTATAAGAATCTTCATAATTAATAAACAATAAATAACAAAAAAATATATTAATAATATATTCATAGTGACAATAAATAAATCTTAATAAATTCTAAAAAAAAATATTCATAAAAATAATAATAAAAACAAATATTAACAAAATAAAATTTTGTTTATTTCATTAAATTTAGTTAACTTAAATAAAAATAATAAGTAGAATAAATGAAATTAAAAGAAAAACTAAAAAAATAAATGTGAATTTAAAATTGAGGAAACTAGTTATATAATAATAAAATGAAATTAAATCAATTAAAAAAATTGTAATAGCAATAAAATAATTACAAATAATTATAAATAATTTAAATAAAATAATAAATAAAAATAAATTAAATAAAAATGAAATAAATGTGAGTTAACAAGAAATTAAGGTAGTTATTTAATATTGAAATAAACAGAATTAAATATACATATATACTACTTGATATATAAATATTATGTATATAAAAAAATTATATATTTAATAAGACTACACAAAAAAAAATTGTTTAAAGAAAAGTAAATATATAAATTTTTATTTTAATGCAATAAAGCAATTATTATTATATTGATTATATATGTTTTATAAATAAAATGAAATTAAAAATTGTTAAAATAAATAAATAAGAAATTGAACATAATTACATAATAAATTGTTTTCATAGATAATTAAAAGAAATTATTATTTCTATAAATAATAATATAGTCGGCAAATATAATAAATACCGCAGTAATGCATTTATCGCGTCTAGACAGGCGCAGCAATCATCTACTCGATAATGCACAACGTCCACTTTCTGATATTTCCTGGTTAAAAGGAAAACTGAAAATTTAAAGCCTAAAAATATTGGAATTTTAAACAAATTATTAAGTAATTTATTTATTCTAAAATTACCCAGAAAGAGTCCCATTAATGAATAATTCATAAATTGGTTTAAAAATAAATTTTCAAGTTGAATAAACATATTTGCCACACTTTCAACAATAACAAAAAAATTAAACAAATAAATAAAAATTTGAATGTTCAGTTGTCGTTGCAAAACAGGTTTTTAATTTTGGTAATAAATGTTGCTACGTAGTACGTACGTTGAACAAAAGAGAGAGAAAAACAAATACAAAAAAAAAAAAAAAACAAAAAATATTAAAAAACTTCAGTTAAGATGAGTCATGCATAATTATGTTGTATTATCTTTGTTTTTCTGCGAATGATGAAGATTCTTTTAAGCCGTATTCAGTTTTGGTTAGTTTTAACCAGTTTTCAAAGAGAAGTTTTGAAAGTTGCTTAACCAAGTTTATAAGATGCTCTGAAGGCAGGCAAAGCTTAGATTCACCTACAACCTAAGGCTAATAATAGAAGTTAAGGCAAAACGGAAATGCTTCATCATTAAAGTCTCATTATACATTAATTTTCTTTATTGCTAGTGCAACTTCAGTTCCATTTGACCGAAGCTAGACTTGATTATTATATATAATTAGTATAAATAATTTAATTTGTTTTTGTTTTCACACATTTATACAAACATATATATCTGTATATATGTTGATGTTTGTGCCTGCAGACAAAAAATAAAACCAGTTCAAATAAAATTTGTTTGTCTCGTAAAGTATCCGGACATCGGATTAGCATGCAAAAACGTGTTTCATGGCGTGCTTGTTACCAGCGTCGCCAAAACAGATAGACAGAAGCAGACTCCAAAATCAGCTATATATATGAATATATATATATATATATATCTGCATACATATTAATGAGCTGTATGCGCACAGTGCGTATACGTCATAAAGTCAAAAGATAGAAACAAAACAAAAAAAGAAACAAATAATGAAACAAATAATCCTCCTAAAAGAATGAAAGCCGATAACGTATATCTTTAAATGACCGAATTTTTACTACTCTATATAAAGTTTCAACAATCTTCACTAACATTTAGTTGAAAATTGTTTATTTGATAAGATCTTTAGCAAATTTATTTAACTATATATAACTTAAGTACACCATACTTGAGTCTTAACATTTTTCAAAAATAATTTACCTTTAGTCACTTTTTAATAGGTTTTTATTGCAACGCCTTTTTACTTTCTTATTTTTGGTAATTAACTTGATTAGCCTTTTTATCAGTGATAGCTTATCATTATACCTTGATCACCATATGTCGCTGGTCAGTTTTTAATCTTATCAACATCTTTTGGGGTAGGGCTTAACCCACCATTTACCCAGAAATAAGATCTTTAAAGATCTACAAATCAGCTGCATGATGGTCACCCTAAAGCTTTAGCATAAATTACATGAAATGCTTTGTTTTTATGTCTGACAGCTGTCCCTGGGCAGAAACCTTACCCTTCCCTTTAGCTGCCGTTCCCCTCCATCACTCCCGCTCTATCTCTATATCTATCTCTCTATCTCTCTTTCTCTCTTAACCTCTTCTCTTAATCCAATGCAAACGAGTCACGCGCTTGCGCAGCTGCTGCATTGGTTCAGTGGAGCACTTGATGGGTCTTACCTGGCCTTTACCTGTTAACTGTTTTAGTGTTGCGCCTGTTGGCCAAAAGCTTCCGCTGTTGTTTCTTGTTATTTTGCTGTTGTTTTTATTGTGATTGTAATTGTTGTTGTTGTTATTGTTGTTGTATGTTGGCCCACTTGTTAAGCGACAATTAGCTTTATGTTGATTTATAGCTTTTGTTGTTATTATTATTGCTGCGTGTTGGCAGTAACATGTAACCACTTGAAATTGGTTTTGTTATTAACTTCAACTTTAACTTTTGGCCTAAAACTTTAATATATTAATAATTTATATTTTTTTTTTTTTTGCTTGCCCAAGTCACATTAACAATTAATATTTGCCGCAAAAGAAATAAATTCGAATTTTTAAATTTTAAGTTAAGTAAACCCGTTATAATAAGTATACATTTATATATATGTATACGTACTTATTATTATATTGGCCAAATGCCGTTTATTTAACCGACGATCGCTTGGGCAAAGCGCCAGCAGCAAACTGAATGAACCAAGGCGAAGCTCTGAGGGTTTTATGGCGAACTTGACTCTAGCGCCGTACAATGGAACTTATCAACGATACATAAGGCAATTTATTGCTATCTCTAAAGGGGTAAAAGGCAATTAAGATATGAATGAAAGAGAATTATATTGTAAGATAGAGAATATCACTTAGGGAATTAAAGTTGCTACAATCCACTTCAAAAAACCATTAATGTTGTCATAGTCGTGGTTAACGGGAAAACAAAGTCGTATCAATTCCGAAAAATATAGATTATATTTATTGAGGTAAAAATTTTACCATAAACGTAATTTGTAATCTTTTTGTTGTATATTAAAACCACTGTGCGACGATCGTTTAACTGCCTGCAAGTCAGACACAGTCAAAACAAAACTGTACAATAATGCTTATGGCACAGTTTTAAACTCAACTGGTTGGTGTCATAGCTAAGTGATCAGTTTTATATAACAGCTGAACTTGATTGCTGCTACTACATATAACAGCTGCAAAATACTGAACATGATTTGTTCGCATTGCCTAAGCAACTTAGATTTTCAATAGAATTTTTTTAAAGCAATTAACAAGGCTCAAAGGATCAGCTAAGATACTTTAACAGTATATTTTTAGATGAAATAATTCATTTTTTTTTTCTTTATTGTTTGCTAACTTCAACTTAAGACTGTAATGGAGACTTGTATTTGTTTCCTTTTGCGTCAACTTCGTTTAAGTAGAAGTTGCACTTACACTTTTCTCATTAGGCACACTGCATACTACACACACACACACACACACACACACACACTTCATATACATACACATATACAAATTCCAAGATGCCTTGACTATGTGGCACACTTGTTCCATTGTTTCTGGGACCGAAAGAACAACACAAATTGTTATGATAAAAGTTTTTATCAAGTTTTCGTGTTGTTGGGTGTTTCATTTCGTTTTATTTTAGTTATTTTGTGGGTCGTCTGGCGACTTCTTCTACGTGGCGTTGATTTTCCATTTAAGATAAGATGAAACCAAGTGTTGAGTGTGTATATGTATATGTATATGTATATGTATGTGTGTGAGACAGAGAGAAACAAAGAAAGACTCATGTAAACTGGGCAGCTGAATGCAAAAACAATGCCTTTAGGGCAAATGGTTGAAGTTGGTAGGAAGGTTTCTCATAAAATTTTAACTACTTGCAAAAATACTGCCAACTGGTAAACTTTAAGCCAAAAATCATTAAGTCTGCAGCCTGGACACGAGCACTAAAAAAGAGTTTCAACACCAACACACGCAGGGAGTGTACAGTTGTGGGGGATATTTGGCAGGAAAAATGGAAAATTTTCTATGAGAAACTTGACTTGGATTTCCTTGCTTTATGCAACAAATTTTGTTGCATGGCCATTTTGTGGTTAAGACTAGAGTAGAATTGACTTTCATACCATCCCAGCAGCAGCACCCCTTACCCCTCTGCTATCGACTAACTATACGTGAACTGGTTTAGCATTGTCATTATGACTGCCACACTGGACCTCTGGGAAAAATATCAACAAAGGATTCAAGAAGAGCTCGAGAGTATGTGACTGTGTGTCTACATTTGCGGCTCTTACAACTTTTAATTGCAATTAAAAACCAAGCAAGAGACTGGCAACTGCAACTGCAACTGCAACCAAGCAGCAATTTGTGTTAACCAAATCATGGCCATAACTATTACTTCATATATAAGTAGATATATATATATATACTTATATGTAATATATAAAGTAATCAACTTCGGAATGTGTGAAATCAATTAGAAGCAAAACTTTCGCTGCATTTGATGCATCAAATCTTAGCTCAAACCTGCAAATACAAAGGAAAGGTCGAAAGATGTGTAATCCTTACTTAAGGATCATATCATTGGGTTCAAAAATATGCAGTAGACAAGCATTAAATACAGACTTCTACTTTGCATCCCTTATGCCTTGATCGCAGGACATTCAGAGCTTTTCTCTGCTCTGTGGCAACTTCATCTAATCTTTGGGGGTTTTTAAAGAACTTCAAATTGAATTTGCTAGAAACATTTTAATGCTTTTAAGTGCAGGCTCTCTACTTCTTATCCTTACTCACAATCCTACACATCAACTGTATAACAATTCAACTTTTTATGTATGGAAATGCAGTTAGAGCTGCAGTTTTTGCCTTCAAAAGTAGCTCCATTCAGTGATTTTGGCTTTGTGGTGTCGTTGGCTAGAAAAACCAAAAAAAAAGTTGAAACAAAAAAAATGGAAAATAAGGAAAATTTTTGTGTTTAGAAGCTACTCACATGTTATGTGTGTGTAGTAGTAGTAGAAGTAGGAGTAGTAGTAGGTAATCTCCTTTATTACTGCGGCAACTTTTTGGCCAGAGACATAAAACAGAATTTTAAGCTTGCAACTGTTCCACAACTGTTGGATGGGCAGTTGAAGCATTTAGAATTTTTGCATAGAGACAAACTGTGAGCATTACGTAAATGTTTATATTGCGGCCAAAACACATAAGAGAAGCCACAAGTCATAAAACAAAGTTTTTTGAGGCTAAAATTATATATATCGTAGATGTCCTGTCTGTCCTGTCTGGGAAAGGGCAAGGACAAGAGCAACAGCATAGGAAAGGTCGTAAATAGTCAAAGTAAATGCGCTAATTGAATATGACTTTTTGGCCATAAAATGTACATTTGGCTAATGAAAATGTTACAACTATTTAATTGAATTAAACAATTAAATATATATTCAACATTTAACTAATAAAAGATTATTGCACAAATTTCAGTTTTCTGCATACATATTTAAATCTGCTTTTCAGTTAGCTTTCTACACACACACACACACACACACACACACACAAACACACAACAAACACATATTTTAGTCTTGCTCTATACACCACATACTTTTTCTTTACGTTCCTTATTTAAATATCTTTTTATTTTATTCCTTTTTTTCTGCTTTCTTTCTTTGTTTCGTCGTCGCCATTTGGTTTTTATTGCCACACGCGCACGCCTCTAAAATTTTATGCATTTCTGAGCCGAGCAAAATTTTCTCTTAATGGATTTATAATTTTTTTTACTTTTTCTTTTTCTGCTGCTTCTTTTTGTTTGGCCACAGGCAAGAGAGAAAAAAAATTAACAGCAGCAGGCACGGCACGGACTTTCCATAACAGGTTTTTCCAGGCTTCAAAGAATTTCACAGATTTTCAACCGAACCTGAGAATAATCTTGCTAGAGAAAAACAAGGGAAAAATATTTCAATAAAACTCTTAATATAAAAATTCTTCTAACATTCTATTGATAATTAAGGTATTTTTCTTTTGCTATTTAAAGTTTTTTCCACTATAGCAAATACTTTTCAATTTCCCCTCGCATATCTATAGACAATTCACAGTGCAAATTGCAGCCATTAATGTCCTTTGCAGTGGCCATTTGATGTGTGTCTTAAGACATCAACTAATTAGTTTTGTTTTTCTGTTGTTCCTTTTGCAGATTTTTCCTCCACTTTTCCATATTTTAACCAAGCAGTTACTCCCTTATTTTTACGCTCATTTGGCACCCATCAAATACGATTCCATTTTTTGCCTTTGCCTGTTTTTTTTTTTGCATTGTTCTGTTCCATTGCGTTCAGTGCTCGTATCGCGTGTCCTTAATGACGCTCGATGTTGGTGGCTGCGATTTGGTTGCCGCCTTCTTATTGCATTTTGCAATGCAGCTACCATAAAATTGCGCTGCAACTTGGCCCAGTTGGCCAATACTGACCCAGCAATAGCAAAGAGTGAGAGCAAATAAGCAGCTACTACAAACTGCAGTTTATTGACTTGAAATATGCTTTTGGGATTGCATTTAAGAGCACTTTCTGCAGCAGATCCCCCAAAAGAAAGTGTCAGGATTTATGGTGGTATATATAAAGGATATATAATTGTTGCAAGCAACGCAGAAAAACAATATATATATATATGTATGCATATAGTCATAGAGAGAGAAAAATAGGAGAAAGAGAGCTTAACTGCTAACATAAAATGTTTAAGGCATATCCTGTTTAAGGTCTAATACCATAGCTTAAGGATTACATTGAGCTTTCAAGCAACAAACAAATTTTTGTTGTCTTTTCAGCTAAATGAGATCACATCAAAGGCAACAAAGCGCGTTATCGATGCTTAACTTTTGCCTTGCCCACATATCCTGTGTGCGTTATCCTTTATCCTTAGACACATATTCATGATGTAAATACAATTAAGAAAGTTGTTGCAAAAAATTAACTTAACAATTTTGAGTACTTCAGAGCAAAAGTTAAGAAACAAAATTCAGAAGTTGGGCAAAAGTTTAAAGGAAATTTATGTACAGAAATGGGCGCTAAAAAAGAGTTTAAATTTGGTATAAATACTAAAATAAGACTTAGTTAATATATAAAATATAATTCTATTAATGAATTGTAAGAGGATTTTCTGTTTGAACCAAAGGCTGCAACTACTTAAAGGAGTTTTGCTATAGGTTTCCACAGTCAAATTATCCTTTTCGTCCTCTTTTCATCCCACAAAGGCCAATAAAGAACTTTATATGGTAAATAAAACCTGCAAAACCTTATGCAATATTTGTCTAATATCAGTTTAATATATAAGCACATTGCTTGTGGGTTTTTGGGGAGTGGCAAAAGGGGCAGCTAACTGATAAATTTGATGGCTTATTGTGATTGACGTTATATTTTGGCTGGTTGGGCTAAAAGCCAATCAGGCGATTTCTGTCAGTTACGTTAGGCTGGACAAGGGTTGGGTTAGAGGCGGGTAGGTAAGTATGACAGAGTGTGAAGTGCAAGTGGTGCTGCCACAGCGTTTGTGGTGCACCACAAGCGGATGTGCAACCAATGGAATTCACCAACAATGCGCCTATATCTGTGTCTGTGTGTTTAACTGCAACTACGTATGTGTGTGTGTGTGTGTATGAGTGTATTTAAATACTGGTAAATGTTTATAAATAGGCTGTGGTTGCTGCTTAAATTTAACAACGAAACGTTTAGAATTATATTTTAATTTACAATGCAAAAACCACTGGAAATTGTGCAATAAATGTTTCGATTCGTTGGCTTTATTTACATTAACTAAATTTAGTTGAATATTGAAATAAACTATGAAACTAAAAAGTGCAAGTTTTACAACTTAAAATTAGTCTTAAATAAAAATAAAATAACGAAAAAATAAATACTTAAAGAAAATTCCACAGCAAATTGAAATTTGATTTTCAACACTAAATTTAAAACAAAATTTTAACTTTTAAATTACAAATTTAATCAAATTTTCGAAAATGTTGCACATATTTTTGTTGCATTTATTTATTCTGGTTTAAGTGAAGTACATGAAATTTGCATTTACAATTTCCATTTAAACATTTTTGGTATTAATTTTTCAGTTAGTGCAACAAAGTTTTCACTGAAAGTATATAATTATGTACGAAAATCACAGAAGGTACTTCAGTGTAAAAGACACAAAAAAAGTAAACAAAAGCGGTCACGCCCCGCCAATAGTACGCCCATGCACCACAAAGTTTATAACAGTTAGAGTTGCCTTCGTACTACCACACTTACAAGCTGCTTTCTACCAATTTTCCTATTAGCCGCAAATACTAAACCAAACCAAAGGGGCGACCACATTGAAACAAATAACAACAGCAGCAGCAACAGTAGCAACAATATATATATATATATAGATATATATATATGCAACATCTGTTTGAACAAATAATCAAAAAGGAGAAAAATAAAAACAAGCAGATACAGTTACAGCTACAGATACAGCTACAGATACAGATATAGCTATAGATTTAGATATGGTTTTTGGTAGAACGCAAAGACCACAGCGAACCAATTTCAGTTGTTGCTAGACAAAACATTTTGTTGGCCAAGTTATGTCTCCATTGGCGTCTGTCAATTGTGGGCCAATGTTTTGCCTGTTTTTCAACTTACTTTTTGTTTTTCATTTAAAAGCAATTCGTACACGATTTACACTACACTATTTAATATAATTATGATCGCAAGACTAGATAATAAATGATGATAAGCGCATAAAAGATAAATTTAATTGGCATTCGAATAAGACTTACCAATATAGTTTATCATCGCCCCAAAATGTTCTGATTATAAACCTTTTTAATGTAGATAAAAATCTATAATATTTTCATTTCTCAACTCTGTTAACAAGTGTCTTTAATAGTTGAAATATTGTTTAGTTTTTCTTATTGTCTTCCCCAGTGAATTTTCTGACCTTGAAAAAAGTTTTTGCGTGGCGCCATTAAATTTACAAAAATTGAATTTTCCTTATTATTATTTCTGCTGTTAAGTTCAGAATTTTCAATTGAATTTCTTCGCTTCTATATATATATATATATATATATATATATATATATATTAGATTGAATTAAGCTTTGCAGCTGTTATCTTTGACTTTTCATGAGGAGCTAAAGAATTTTCAGTCGAGCGAAATGCCAGTTTACGTTGTAATAACAAACGCCACACAAAATCAATTAAAATAATTTCCTGTAAAAATTGTCAATTGCCAGCAGATTGAGAGGGAAAAGAGTGTGAGAGAGTCGGCGTAGTTGAGTGAATGGAAGGGAAATAGCAGCGACATCTAGCGACAACCAACCGCATAATATACATTTATAGCATCTGTTGCCAAACTTGTCATTTAGCCCACATTTACGTGTACTGCAAGCTACCTGACTCACACAGACACACTCACAGATTGCGGCCAATACACCCACAATTACACCCACACTTTTGCACTCGTTTACACATCATCGTTGTTGTTTTACATTTCCGGTAATAAATATACATTTGAAAAATAATAGAGGAACTCATTTTTGGTTTGTCTGTCTGCCTGCAGTTAAGGGACGTGTATGAGGACAGACATAGACAGAGAGAGCGGGGAGGGTAGTGAATTGGGGTAAAGTGTGTGCTGGTGGCAGTTAGTCAATTGGCATATGAGGCGTGGGAAATTGGTATTTTCATATTATAGGTGAGAAACTTTGCGGCATTTCATTTCCTATGATTAATTAATTATTGCACAGAGTGTGATGATAGGCAACAACATTTACACACACACATACACACACACACACACAGAGGTACATAAAACAATTGACAATGTAATACAATTTTAGTATCGGATCCGTATCGGATAATGGATTCCGGCTGATGACAACTAAGTATATATAAATAGTTTATTAGAGACTATAAACTTTTAGCGCAAACTTTTTATTCCCCAAATACGTAACAACTAAGTTAATTTATGATCTTTATCGCATAACAATTAAGTTACTCTGTAATATCAGCAAATATGTTTAATGTTAAAGCAATCAATTAGAACAACACTTTTAATTATTCCAATGCCATTTTAACTCAATTTTCCAACACTGTTTGTCAGTGGAAATTGTATTTTTCTTTAGCTCTTTCTACACTCATATAGTTTGCCCATAAATAGCATTTTCGATTAATTTCGATATACGTATAATAATATAATATATTTATATAGTTAAAAATATAGCTATCGATAGCCATATATCGATAAAAAGTATCGAAGCTTTACATAATGCCATAACGAACGATGCAAAGCCAAATATTTTGTGCATAGGCTAAGAATATTTAGGTATAACTGGATAAATCATAATGTTGATGCAAAATGAATATTCTTAACTTATTTCTGGCAATTAAAATCAACAACTAAATACATTTTAGTTGAACTCACAAGTAAATTAGTAATATTACTATTATACTAAAAACAACTTAAAACTGC
Source organism: Zygothrica quintamaculata (assembly GCA_037044455.1). NCBI lineage: Eukaryota > Metazoa > Arthropoda > Insecta > Diptera > Drosophilidae > Zygothrica > Zygothrica quintamaculata. Next base: position 117,111 of record JBAMBS010000293.1, on the reverse strand, counting down.
ATGTAGAAGTTTCTTGACAAAAGGCATAAAGTAGAAATACCTGATAAGTTGCTATAAGTATACATATTTTATATTATACATATGTACTGTTATCAAGAAAAGTGCAGTGACACATACAAGCAGAGAGAGGGCTAGAGATAGAGAGGAAGAAAGAGAGAGAGATGGTGCAAAGTTAGTGGTATATCATTTGGGTAGGGGGTAAAAGACGTTGACTGTTGGCAACAAATTATTATAGTCACATATCCTGTTGACATTTAACTGACAGCGCGACTGCACAAAGGCGACATAGGTCGGTCCCGGACAACTAGGCAAAAGAGGTAGGGGATTGTGGTGGTAACGGGTAAGAATGTTGAGGCATAGTCAAGAGGCATACTCGCACACCTGAGTCATAACCATGACCAAAGTCACACGAGAGCGTTGCACACACAGTTCCACATCCGGTGACATCCGGTATTTCCTGCCTTGCCTCTGTGTCTGATGTTGTTGCAGTGTTACCGTTACTGTTGCTGTTGTTGTTGCTGCTGTTGTTCTGCTGTTGTTGTGGTGTTGCTGTTGATGTTGATGTTGCTAGTGCCATTGCAAGTGCCATACCTTTTGCTGTTGCCGGCAGCATTCCTGTGGCCTTGTCGCACGTATACCGTGCCACTAACAACTGCCAGCGACAACATCAGGAATAGCCACATCATAGTTTATGCGCTAAGGGAACACAATCACGCAATAGACAGAACGTCAGAGTGAGATAGTATGCTAAAGTGAAATAGTGTGACCAAAGTTCTTCAAATACAATTTTCAATGCTCTAACTAAAACGTGAGTTATGAAAAAAAGATTCTAAGTAGTAAATTTCGGCCATGGATTTTGCTCTATTTAAAGGACTTTATATTGTGAATTATTTTTTGCACTCTGTACGCTTTATCTGGAGCTTTAAAGCTTTATTTATATATCAACTAATATTCTTGTAGAGTATTCAAAGTTTGTCAAAATTGTAATGGAATTCAACTTTCTTGCTTTGGTATTTTGTGTCTTTGGTCGCCTCTGTTATGCATCCGTTTGCAGGATGCACGAAATAATTCTGTTTGTTAGCTGTGCGCACGATGTCCTTTCACCAGTTGAAAGCTTCAACTACTTCGTCGACACCCAACTAGATGCACCTAGTTCCATTTCATTCTCTATACACCCTATTCCCACAGCTATGCCTCAGTGACTGACTGACTTATTTCACTATTTCACTAGCTTAACTCTGGATTGAAGTGGACGAGCGGTGAGCGGACGGTATCCTTGTGCATATTTTTTGCACCTAAGTGTAACGGAGATCCCGCACCCTGCAGCGTAGTCTTAACGCCTGCAGCGCTGATCCAGCCCTGGACACACGCTTGATGTAGTTGGTGGCTTACTACTAATTTGCAACCACATCGTTTGTTTTGTGTGGCTCCGTCCGTCCCTGTTGTACCACACCATTCTATACGTCCGTTTGTGCATCCGCCGCTACGTTCCTGCTGTGTGGGTATCCTTTGTATCTGACAGCGCAACAGCAACCGGTTTGGGCTCTAAATCTGCACCTTCCTCCTACTCAAGCACCACAGTACCCTGTCATCATCCTGACTTTCCAGCGATGTGCATTAATTTCTGCATTGCTGTTGCTGTTTCTACTAGTATATGTGTGAAGCAATGGAAGATGCCATAACAATGGAACTTCCCCTCTCACTGTCTCTCACTCTTGTGTTTGTGTGTGTGTCAGCTTCAAAGTGCGCTCAGTCTGTTATAAATAGTCCTTGTGCTCGTCCTAGCTTGTCTTTTCATCTTTAGAATTTTCGCCTTATCAAGTTGTAACAACAAACTCTATGGCATTATAACAATTCTCGTTTTAAATTCCTAATGTTCGACTTATCACAATTAACTAAAGTGTATATTACCTCATAACAAGTTATTAAATAATGTCTATATATTACTCATAAGACACTTTACGCTTGATCGATTAAATAAATAAACAAAGCGAAAGGTTTTAACTTTGCACTCAATTTATTTTGACTTTCGCATGACTTAATAATCAGTCTTTATTGTATTACCTACAGATACTTCTATGTTCACTTCCACTCTCTATGTCAATGTTTACTTTTTATTCGCCTTACCTTTCTCTATAACTAACCCTATCTATTCCTTTAAGTAACTTTAATATTGATTGTTGTTGTTCCTTGCGGGAAAATAAAACTTTCAAAAATACACATATATGTATATATTTTTATTGTTATACTGATAAGGCTTCAGTAGATAAAGCCTCAGCTGTCTTATCAACCTTCCTATAAACCAGCTATAAACAGCTAAAGCTTTTTCAGTGTGCTTCAGACACCCGGGCGCATTGTACGAAGTTCCTCAAGTTTCTTAATAAATGCACTTTTAAAGTGTTTGGGGTATACAATATCAGTATATGATATATAAATATATATATAAAATACTATAATGACTGCAAACTATGAGTTAACCGATGTTGAGCTTGGAAAGGTATATATAATATTTATATGTGTAAAGAAGATAAGTATAATCGATTCAAAGTTTTTGCTCTCAGTTTATAGATTATGGCACTTTTGGATATATACAAAAAGCTTCAAGAAACAATGAACAGATATTAGCATATACATGTGATACAGCAGAACCGTTTGATATATACAATTTAATGCTACTTGATCATGAAAATATACTGAAGGTACTTGATCAACAAGATAATAGTATATTTCTGGACTATATTGATTGCGGTACCCTACACGATTATTTGCACGGTGAAGTCCAACATCCGTATACGGGAAAAAAGGCATTAAATTGGCTGATCCAAACTGTTAATGTAATAATTTTATAGCTTCTTATCTTACTTAACTAATATATTAAATAAAGTTATTTCTTATAAATTGCAGGGTCTTGCCTACTTACATAGTATAGACAATCCCAAGCTAACAAAGCTGCAATTGAGAAGCAAATTCTTAATGCTGACTAATAATTTTGATATTATTAAAATATTTGTGCTTCCTTTACTAAAGGTAAGTTTAGCATATAAAAGTAGAATACATATATATAAATCTACAATGTACAGTCATCAGATGTTGCGGAAGGTCCGACGAATAAGTGCAGTGTTTATAATTTTGGTTTATTGTTTTGGGAGTTGACAACGCGTAAGAATATTGGCTATATGTATGAATTTGAACCTGAAGAACTTCAAATATATTTAATCAAAGGTGAAATCTAAATTGCAAAATAAATAAAAATATCTTCTTTATTTAATTTGTTATATATTTAAAGCTGCAGTAGCGCCATTATACGGTATCAAATTCATAAATGCGATGCACTTAAAGGACCTAATTAAAACTTGTTGGCATGTTGATCCGTCTAAAAGGCCGACGATTGACGAACTAAAAACTGGTCTCAATAAATTTAGAGAGTAAGTTAAATTTATGCAAATATCCATAATGCCTAATTACATTATTACAGCACTAATCTAGTTAAGTTAAAGAAAGAAATATATTTTAAAGCTGATTTTGGAGTAATTATACCCAATCATGATCTTGATATACGGCAGGTACTCTAACTCTTGCAAGCTTTTTAATATATAATATTAATAATTCGAAATATATTCTACAGAAAATTGCAAATTCTGGTACCTTTGGTACTTACCATAGAGCAGTTCTGTTTTCAGTTCATTATGATTTAAAAATATATTATAAGTTCTTAAAACGATGCAAGGAAGATAAGCTGCTATTAAAAGGAGTTCGCGATATAATGGGTTATGCACCAAAATACGTGGTACAAGTTATTGGTATCTATAAAACTGTTTTATCAATTTATTTACTTATGGAGTATACAAATTGTGGATCTTTATCTGAGTATCTGCATAGTAAAGAAAAACGGAATTATACATTGGAAACAGCTTTTGATTGGATGTCGCAAGCAGCGGAGGTAGTTTATTTATATGAAATGTAAGTTCGTGCAATTCTCATTTAATTTCATGCAATATTTTTTTTTTATAGGGTATTAAGTACCTTTTAAAGACAAGGAAACTGGATAGAAATTATCCACTTAACCTGAAGCCAACAAACATGATGCTATTTTATAATTATGAAGTACTGAAAATAACCGATTTTTGGACGCCTTACTATTACACAACTTGGATAAAGTATAATTCAGATATGTTTTATGTGGCACCAGAGGTATAAAATTCACTTCTCTTAATACACATCCAATAGCTATATAATATATATATATATATATATAAATATCTCTCAGGTTGCAAAACTAAATAGTTATACTAGTAAGAGTGAAACTTATAGTTTTGGCATTATCCTCTGGGAGGTTTTCTCGCGTAAGAAACCTTTTTATTATCAGTTAGAGAATGTAAATCGAAGTATTGTTATGGTAAATATACTGGAAGGCGACCGTCCGCGTATAAGTGATCTGATCAAATCGGAGTATAGTGAATATACAAAAAAAATGATTCAATGCTGTTGGAATCAATGTGTAAGCGAACGTCCCACAATAGATAACTTATTACCTTATCTTCACAACCCACAGTAAGTTATAACTCTTGTTGATTAACTTAACTAAATGTTATTTTACTTTATTGAACTAATAGAATGTTATGTTCGGATTTTGTTGTGGAAAAAACTATTGAACCAGAGGATTTCTCTGCATTAAAAATGATGGCGGTAACATCAAATGACTTTTCCTTTATTATTTCGTATTATATGTATATTATAGGTCGTTGGAAAAGGATCATTCGGCTTAGTTCGTAAAGCTAATTGGGGAGACATGCAAGTAGCGGTAAAAGTGTTCAAAGCAGACACCGAAGAAGATCAAAAAAGAGCCAACGGAAATTTTAACAAAGAATTTGAACAATATTTGCGTATTGAACATAAACAAATTATAAAGCTTCTTGGTTATTGTAATAATAATGGAGAACCATATATAATTATGGAGTATGCTGAATGTGGAGCACTTAATGACTTCATACATGGGATAGAACAACGAGAATACACAATGGTGGATGGTATCAATTGGATGATTCAATGTGTAAAAGTTAGTCTTGTAACAATATTTTATTATTTTTCTATCTGTATCTAATTATGTCTTTAACTATGCAATAAGGGTATGGAATATTTGCACTCGTTGAAACCAAAAGCAATGCTTCATAGAGACCTAAAGCCTCATAATTTATTACTATTAAATAATTATCAAATTTTAAAAATTTGTGATTTTGGTATTGCGACTGACTTAAAGTCAACAATGACGGGGGAGTGTGGTACACCAGCATATATAGCTCCAGAGGTTTGTATTCTTATACTGATTTTCTAAATATATATAATCAACAGAAGATCAAATACTACACAGGTTTTAAATGGCAAAAAATATACTGAGAAGTGCGATGTATACAGCTTTGGTATAACTCTCTGGGAGCTGATGACACGTAAAAAGGCTTTTTATTATTTGGACAATCCAATTCCACATTCAATAAACTATCAGGTTGCTAATGGTCACCGTCCGTCACTTGATGATATAAGGCCACCAAATTGCCAACAATTAAAACAAATAATTCAGAACTGTTGGGATCCAATTCCAGCGAATCGAGCCAACTTTAAAGATATCAATCTTCGTGATATTCCTTGCTATCACACTTTCATAGTAAACAATTAATCGATGTGAATATACATGTATATCCATAGAGGGGATACAGACTGCACTTTGGACTACAGTATATACCGCTTATATGCAAAACCTATAATGCAGAAATTTGTTTGCATATATTCGATATTTCGTTTTAAGCAATAATGAGTTATATATAGAAGTTTACTTAAATTTATATTTTCTGCTGTTCGTCAGCTATAAATAAAAATAAAACAGAATATTAAACAAAATATTATATATAAAATAAGATCAAAAATTGTAATATTGCTGTCCTACTGCTTATAATTTGTTTAAATCCGATCAAATTTATATGAACTGATTCCAAATCAACAATTTTTTATTTGTTTATACACAATATTTTCTTATAAGCAATAAGAAAAAAATAAATAGTTTTATGATGTCTAAAAATAACATAATTTTGTATTTAAGCAATATTTGCATATAAGCAGTATGTCTTTTAACCGATCTATACTGTATTTGAGATAACCAACCGTATACTTACCGCGAGAGTTTAAAGTGGGATCATTGGTGGTGCGCTTTGAGTAAGTGTTGAACTAGAGTAAAACTAGAGTAATCTGGAAACATAACCGCTTGCTGGAAACTGGCATCATTTTGAATTTATTATCTTCGTTAGTATGTATATATATACATATGTATTCCAATTAGTATTATTGCAAAATGTAAATATGTTATTTATACTTGTAGCTCAGCTTTTGCTTTTCAATATATTTTCCTTATTGCCTCTTTCATATAAGACTCGTACTCAATTTAAGCTTGTTTATGTGTCTGTTGTTCCCATATCAAAACATAAGCCGATTATAAAGGCAATTTCTATAACTTATATATATATATAAATATATATACATGTGTGTACATATGTTTATGTATTCATATCATCTAGATATTTATATTTATATTTAAATATGTATCTGCATACGTGTGCGTGTGTGTGTGTGTGTGTTTTTATGTGTGTTTTTGCACAGTATCAGCCTGTGAACTTTGCATCATGTCAATTTTTGATGTTATTATTTCACTTTTGTATTGAAGTTGCTTTCCATATACCACCCACTACTGCATTCTCTGCCGTTTGGCTTGTTAACATGCTAAATACTTTATAATGCCAATTTAAGAATGAAATATTAAAGTACCAGAAATCACCTGATTGTCACAGCAAGCAAAGCAAGAAAATTTTCAGTTCTCTTGTCACTCGTTAGAAACTGCCATTTGAAAATTTCCGAAAAATATTTACATGAAAATACACTTTCACTGGAAGGTTACGCTAAGTGGAATATCTGCTATTCTCATACATGTAGAACGTGCTCGAATTGTTCCAATATGTGTTGTATATAAGGATCTAACTATATTAGCAAAGGTTCTTGCCTGTGGGTAGACTGCTATTTTAACAGAACTGATTTTATGTTAACGGATGCAATTTTTTATAAAATTAAAATAAAAACTATATAATTGTAGTTATAAGTTTTATATAGTTGTTAAAATTATATTTATATTAATAGTTAAATGTTTTAATGCATAAGGTTTATTTGGTAATTATTGAGATAAGTCGTTGGAATTAGTTATCGCCGCTTCGGATGTCAATTCACATAAATCTCATTCACACTCACCCAACCATATCGCCGAGAACTGTTCTATTCATCTTCCGCTTCGACGCGCAAAAATAAAGACCAAATTGTGATTATGTATTTCCAAAATTTACTGGCAACGAGTAAATGTTAAACAGTACAATAAATGTTAAATGGTAAATGCTCTAATTACGCTTCACTTAGTTCATAATCAACAATTTATTGATAACATTTCTTCTGTGCCATTTGCTATGGGTTTTATGTTTTTAATTTCTAAATTCAAATTTAATTTAAATTTTCAAATTTAAGCTAACATTTCAAATGAAACTATCATAGATAAGTTCCTTAAGCTAGCCAAAGTTAAATATTCAGGTAGCTTAGGACTTCAGCAACAACCATTCAGTTTCTATATTCTCTTTTGAGTCTATTGTCTGTTCTTTGCTTTCAGCTGTTATTCGTCTAATTAAACAATTTGAACTCCTTCTTTATTTATTTCTCTCTCTCTCTCTCTCTATCTCTTTTCATCTTCTTGATGCTTCTCAGTTTTATTCCTTTTATCAATTAATTCCATTTTACGATTCATTTTCATTGTTGTCATTTGCTTCGTGTTGTCTGTCGCATCGAAAAGTCATTTCACTCGGTTGCCATTTTGTGTTTTTAGTGGCTCAACTTACACAAATCAACACATTATGTTCAGGGTTGCCAGATGTGCTCTGTCTTGCCAATACTATGGTAAGAAGAAGACAGTTTGCAGTTAAATGCAACAAAGCAACGAAGTTTATTGAACTTCCCTCAGGCTCAACAAATTCAACTTGATTGGCTTCAATAAACAGCTAAGATATCTGTTTATATTAAAGATTCATTTGGTTACTCATCTACCAGGGTAAAGATGTCTCAGCTACTTCAACAACTGGTAACACTTACTGTACTACTAAATTTTGTTGTTATTTCTTAATTATATGTACTATACAGATTTATCATTTCCCGACTTTAGTTTTAATTACTTGGTTAGTCAGTTTCTATTGCAAATACTCACACTAGTAGCTTACTTCGTGTTTTGTTTTCTTTTTCAGTTTTGTTGCATTTCGTTGCATTCACATCAGCTGGCTTAGTGCAATTTAATGCGCAATTGCTTGGGTTTATTTGAGCAACAGTCAGGCACCCGTTACCCGATACGTAGATTGCATTTACCACCCACACTCAGACTTACTCAACGACTCATTCACTTAACCAGACTCCCTATACAAACCCTCAACGTGTTTTGTCTTTGCTGCTTTATTGTTGTTACTTTGTTGTTGTTGTCTAGTCACGTCTGCTGTTGACAAGCGTCTGTTGTACTGCACCCGACTGGCACCCATATTGAATGCTCCTTCATACTGTAAATGTCCCCAAAACAACCCTGATTCCTTACCCGTCCCTGTTTTACACATTTGCTCAACTTTCTCTTCCTCCTGCACCTATCAAGTCCATCTTCTTTGGTCGCTGCATGGTGCATTTTCAACGCTATTGTTCTTACGTAGGTACTATTTTTGTGTCGCACAATTTACTGCACTTCCTGCCCCGTAAAGAAAAATAAAAACACAAGCACACACACATACCTCTGCATATATATACACACACATGGGCTGCAAGCTTTGCACTTGGCAAAACTTGAAAGTCCTGCGCGCATTGTTTCAATAATTACCAATGTCCCTTAGTGTAGCGATGCCGATGGCAATCATGTGCTCTGCTTTTCTGGTTTTCTGCTCCTTGTTACCCAACTGACTGCTGACCCTTGCCCTGTTTTTATCTATCAACAATTCTTCGACAAACAGCTAAGTGCAAAATCCTTTCCAACCTTGCCAACAAACTCAGGCTGATACTTGGCAATTTGGTAATATATTTTATACCCAAAACGACAAGAAAAAACATGATTAAACATTGATATTTGACTTGAACTGGAGAAATCAAATTCACATTGCTGAAGCTTAAATATTGATATTGGTCTTTTATATATATACTGCCGGATCTGTTATAAGTTAATGTCAGTATCAACTTTAAGCTACAACGTTTAAAATTTAATTCTGTAGATTTGTGTAAACTTGCTTTAAAATGCAGATAAGTTAAATACATATATTAAATATGACACAGCCTAAATTTGAGGACACTCACACATATATGTATATATATATATATATATAGAGAGAGAGAGAGAGATTGAGAAACGTACACACACGTTTCTACCATAAACATAAATCTCAGCCATTTAGCTGCACAAAATAAAATCGGGCAACAGCCTCAAACCGTCTAAACGTCGGATTACGTCGGAGTATGAACGGGGCAAAAAGCCAAAGCGGCCACTGATGAAACACGGCACAAAATTCAATTGTTTTCAGCACAACAATTTAATTTGACACGTACTTTTAATGTGGGGCTCGTCAGCTAATGCCAGGCCAGGCGATGTCAGACCAGGCAGGACCACACCAGGATACAGCACGCAGTATAACCGCACACAAGTATACAAACAACAAACACCAAACATATAAAAGCACAGACACATACACACACACACACACACATACAGTTATAACCAACCAGACAGGAACACACTTGTGACTGGGTTTGTGGGGCAGATTTCCAGTCGCATAAATTGAATTTAGATACAATTTCCTGCGGCTTCATATATGTATCCTGCCGCTTTTTCAATATACAACAATTGCTTTTAGCTTCAAGTTTCTTCTAATACTCAAAAACACATTTCCAAATTCCTATATGTATTTAACTTAAACGGCAATTATAAAAAATCTATGGCATTGAAATATTTTCAGTTAGTGTTAAGCCTACAATAAATAACGAATTTATGTGCAATATGCAACTGCATTTTGGTGTCTGACTGTCTGGTTGGTAAAGCTGCCTGGAGTGTCCTTATTGTCGCAGATACCACCAGGTGGACTATTAATCATATTTGCCATACAATAATAAGAGTAAAAAGCTGTATACTGAAATTAATATAAAAAGAAATTTAAACTTTCATGAAATAAGTTAAAATTATTAACAAATACTGTATACACTTGTTTCGATATTAATAAGATTATATAATTTATTTTATGATATATTTTTATGTTTCTTTTAAGGCTGTTTTTCTTAAATTACTTAAATATTTTTAAATATTTTTCTGTATTTTTAAAGTGGTAATTCTAAGGGAATTTCTTTATTAAATTAATAAATTATAAATTATTTATATTTTTCAAAATTCTTCAACTTTTTACAAATGGAGATTAATTTTCCGTAACTCCTTAAACAGCTTATTGGATCAGCCAAACAAAGTAAGTTAAATTGAGTACCTCTCTTTAAGAGTATTAAAAAAGCTATTACAATTTTTTTTTTTAATTTTGTATACCCCGGAAAATGTTCTCTCTTCTGTACTGAAATATGATTTTTCAACTTGCCTTTTAAAATTTATTATTTTTGTCTTTTTTTCTTGTTTTTGGCTGTTTTTTGTACGTTTTTTGTCTGTTTTTTGTTTATGCGACAACGACAACAATTCAATATTTGACTAAAAAATTTACGAGCCAATACTAGGTGTGGGATTTATATGTTTTTTTTTGCTATGTGCATGGTGAGGGGGATCGGCAGGACTCATGGGAGTTGCATGTAAATGCGGCACATTGCATTAATAATTCCTGTGCTGAGTGGCCGTTGAGTTGCCAGAGCCAACGCCAGAGCCAACGCCAGAGCCAACGCCAGAGCCATCGTCCTCGTCCTCGTGCTCATACTCATCATTGTCCTTGTTGCTGTCCCCGTGCCTGTGACTGTGCCTGTGCCTGGGTTACCGCACTCATTCCCTGCCATTGCATAGGGTCCTTTGGTCAGCGTCGTGTGCGATATGAAAATTTCAATGGCGATTTTCAACACTAAAAAAATGTATAGCGGAAAAATATACATATATATATAATACATATATATATATATATATATATACATTTAGCAGTTGGCTACAAATTGGACTCGAGAGGGGTTAAAAAGCACAAGAAAAAGCACAGATATTTATGAAAATATTTCGCGGTATGAATGATAAGCAAAATGAGGTCTATACGACTTTCCAATGCACTGCAATTTTCAAGTAAAATATGCAATTCACATTAAAACTTATCATCAACTATTTGCTTTCAATCTGTTCATTCTGAAATCAATCAATCTTAACAGTACTGGCAGTATTAGTTAGGGTATAAACAAGTTTCATATATATATATGTTTCAATATATCTATATGTATATTTTTTTAAGCAACTTTTGTATGAGGTTTTCATGTTAATTACTCACGTTTATTGGCTGGGGAAGTGGAAAAATTGATTAAATACATATAGGCAATTGAGTTGAAAGTAGTACAATGTGACTGTGACTTTGACTGAATTGGGTACACCAATCAATCTACTACCCCGACTCCCCCCACTCTACTCTCTGCCCGCATTATACAAAGGCATTTCCATGGGCAGCTGTTGACAATATATTGTTGATAATATTTAAGGCAGAGCTGACATTTGCTTGAAATTAATAAAAAATAATATGTAAAAAAATAGTTTGCAATTATTTAGATAAAATGTAAATATTTTTTAAGTTAAATTTTAGTTATTAACTATTTTTTTATTATCTAAAATAAGCACTTAATATTACTTTAATACCAAATGATACTTCACTGAGCGTTGAACTAAGAGTTATTCTGAAACAAATATATAACAATTATATAACAAATAAACGAACAGTGTGTGTGTGTATGTGTGCGTTATTAAGCCCTGCAATTTTGAAAACGGACCAAGTCAAATATTAGTTTATGTTCTTGTTGTCTTTTTTTTTATATATTTTGGGGGTCTCAGCTGGTTTCCTATTGCAAAATTAATCATAACGCCGTTTTGGCTGACATTTTGAGGACTCTGAAGTTTGCACAACTGCTGGTATATTTTCTGGTATTATGACAAACGGTGCCGGCAGATGGCGCCACGCATGTCATGCAAATTATGAAACTTTTGGCCACACACACACACAAACACAGACATGCATAGCTAAACACAGCATATAGAAGTAGAGTGTTGCATACTCTCCACACACAGACATACATATATATCTATATATATATATATAGAAACAGACAACTAATAAGGCAAACAAGTTGCTGTTTGGCCAAGTTTACGCCCCGTTGCTCCATTAGCCTAGAAGTAGCTCAGTTTCATTTTTCTAACTTGTCAAAATAAGTTTTATTGTTTATGATAAACAAACAATGAGAGACTCGAATGTGTGTGTGTGTATGTGTGTGGGATGCCTGCCTGGGGCACAGTTAGGGGCAATATACCAATATAGAGGTTGCATAAACTGAAGCTGGACACACACTTGCACACACAAACACACACGCGCCAATAAATTTGCAACCTAAAACGAGCTGTGCAAAACTTGTTCCACTATCATTTTCCATTTCTACAAGCTAAAGACAAAGCCATACAGTAAAGTAGAGAGAGAGAGAGAGAGAGAGAGAGAGAGAGAGAGAGACAGAGTGAGGTGAAGTCTGGACACAGAAAGAGAAAGAAGAAAACTTTTAATTTTCTAAACACGTTTCGGACAAATGAAAATACTACTACTAAGACTAGCAGCAGGCCCCTCATCGTGCCACAAATTTTCCGAAACTTTAGCTTGGCACTTGTATCCTTTCCGGGTGTATCGAATTCATCCTTACTCAGAATGCACGAATTGCTTTCTGCAAAACGTACTGCGACTATACAAAATGAAGATATCTATGACACTGCTCTTTCTTTTCCTTTCGTTCTCGTTCTCTTTCTGTTTCTATACCTCCCTCTCCAACTCCCACTACCAATAGTATTCTATTTTTTCATGTTGTTTGTCCTATGATTCAGGCACGACTCTTTTGAGTGTCCAAAACGATTTACACACGCAGCATTTTTGACAGGATTTCTGTGTCCTTAAACCAATAGTACCAGAACCATTTAGTAACCCTCACAAAATATATATCTTCCGTTATATGATTTATCTATCTGAATTAACAACTGCTCATTAAACTTTAATTATACGTAGGTTTAACTTAAGCCTTTTGTAGTTTATACAAATGTTAGTCCTTAAATTGTATAAACATTTTGTACATTGGCAGACGATTGTATGTTTACATAAGCGGTAAAAATGTTCAACACACTTACAGTTAGGAGCTGTCATGGCCACTTGCAAATCAAACACGCCCGTGTATAAACAGTTACATTTACACTTACGGCAGCAGTAACAGTTACAGTTACAGTCACACATATAGATGGAAATTCAAAGCTATGCTATTGCTGAGTGGCCACGCCCACTATAGAACACCCAACGCTTACGCATTTTGTATATGCAAAGCGCAATATGCTCAATATGTTGGTAAACTTTGCAAACCGTTCGGGTAAATATAACAGTCAAATAGTAGAACGCGATGCTCAAAACAACAAATCGGCTCACTGCGGGGGTTTTCGACAGCGAATTGTGGTCTAAAACTTGACGCGGGTTGTTCAATAAGTTTTTGCAATATTTGAAAAATATTTTAAGAAATAACTTTGCACCCATTGAAATAAATTTGAAAAGTATAAAATTGGAGACTTTCATACAGTATAAATATAAAATTAAAATGCATAGGGAATTGTCATAAAAGTTGTTCTATTCTTTAGTATTTTCTTTTTTTTTTGTAGTATTAAAATATTCAATTTATATTATGAGCCACCCATTTGCCCTTTGGACCTATGGCTCTATGCTTGCAGTAGTGGAAAATTAAGTAGAAGTTTTCAGTTTCCAGTTGGCCAACGATTTTGCCACTGACATTTCTGCTAATCACGTGTATTGGTCGCCAATAGCAGGAATAGCTGTAGAAGCAGGAAAAGAAACAGAAACAGAAACAGAAATGGAAACCATTTCAGCCATTTCCGTACTTTGCAATATCAATTTCATGGCGCACTCAAATTCAAATGTGTTGCCATTTCTATGAGATGTATATAAGGGCATAAAGGGATATGGAACGTAGGACGAGGGATTAGTGGCAGTTGCATTGGCAATGGCAACAGCAACGGCAATTGCAACACCAACGGCAAAGGTCATGAGCAGCGATTTCACTGGCAATTTCTGCAATTTTTGTTCTCGCTTTCTGTGTAAAATGCTTTTGAAAATGTGCGCCTGTGTGTGGGTGTGTATTTGTATGCGTTGTGCGACCAGCTGAAGTGGTTAAGTAAGAATAGTAAAAGAGACGCACAGAGAGGGACAAAGGCTATGACGCTTACATATTAGTAAGAAGCCGTTGCAAAAAACGAAAAGCTATAAAAAAATTGAAAATGCTTTTAAGTAGCAGGATAAAAAAAATGCGAGCCGCTTGC
>JBAMBS010000293.1:0-100000 GCA_037044455.1 Zygothrica quintamaculata | reverse complement strand
CATCGATGCTAAATAATTCACACATAATTTAACAAAGAGTTGGCAGAGTCGACAGCGACATTTGTTGTCGTTATTTGTTGCTGCTTTTATATTTGTATATATACATTTTTTTTCGTTTTTTTTTATATTTAAATTATTTACCATATTATCAAACATGTCACACACACACACACATACACACATAAACACAGTACACACATCCTTTCAACGTTGTGAATTTGTCTGCACGTAGCACCCGGAATGACAGGGTTTTTTTTGGATTTTAGTAGAGTAAAGAGAGGGAAGCAGCAGGGAGAAGAGGAAACATCACAAGTTGTTTTCGTTAGAGTTTCAAGTTATTGCGACGCGCTTTCACATAGAAAGTGGAAATCATAAATTGCTTATAAGAAGCAAACAGTCAGAGTTTCAAACAGAACTATATAGTACTCTGTATACTCTAACCTTTATGCAGCAAACACAATGCATAAGTTAAAATATAAGTACAGTTGTGTGTGGTGGATCTATTACATATTTGTGGGAAAAATCAAGGCTTAAACTTAAAGTTGTTAAGTACTTCTTATAAGCTATTTACTCTTAACATAATAGAGTATCTGGCACAAGTGTAAACATGAAGTTTGAATGGAAACATCTTACAGCATCCACACTTGGTTACAAAATTTTTAAGGCCATGCAAAACAAAAGCCAACAAATTTCTGCTTGTATTCAGATTTAACATACTCACTTTTATGGAACATGAAAACATATATACAGTATATATGTATATATGATTATATTGAAGTACATGCTTCCTGGCTGACTGCTTGCCGCTCGTATGGCTTATTTTTGGTTGCTCTTTGGATTGAAGGCTATTTAGCCTCTGTGAGTCTGTGTGAATCTGTGTGTATGTGTGTGTGTGTGGGTGTCTGTGAGCTGTGAGGCAGCTAATCATGATTTGCAATTTAATTTGTTTGCATTCGCGTGCGTGGCACAAATAAATTGATGGCACCAGCCACGCCTCGTATGCCCACGTATAGCAGAAGTGCGCCCCAGCTATCTGTTGTTTGTTTGGGGCCACAAATTGCTGTTGCTGCTGTTGTTGTTGTTGTTGTTGTTGTTGTTGTTGTTGTTGTTGTTGCTTTAAGCCAAAAACAAAGCAGCAACAAAACATAAAATGTTTGAGATACTTTGTACGCTTTGTGCCTGCCTCGTTTGCCTCTTCCCCTTACCTTAGCTCACTACACCCCCGCCACAACTAATACAACCAAAAAGAGCACCTCATACACACAATTCATTTTGCAATTATTTGCATATTTGATCACGTAGACACGCCCTCTTTTGTAAACGCCCAGAAGTTTGTCATTGTATGTGTAAATTTGTATAAGTGTTGTGTGTGTGTGTGCGTGTCTGCCGCATGTGTGTTGCAAATAATTAAATATCTTTGCTTTCTACATGGAAGAGAACGCGTGTTAATTTGGCGATTGCATTTAACGCCATTTGTTATTTTGCGCTTCTTGGATATTTTGTTTTTGTTTTTTATTTTTATTGAATTTTATACGCTTTTCCAGCAACATTTTCATCAAATGTTTGGCTTAATTTTCTTTCTTGTTTTTGTAACTTAAAATTTAATATTTAAAATCAATTTACATAGATAATTTTTTAAAAAATTGAAGGGGAAAAATATTGTGATATAAATTTTTATATAAAAGCAAAATTCATTTTAAGTTTTTTAATGTTTTTGTTTTAAAAGTGGATTAATTTTTTTATTTGTTTTCAAAAAACTTGCTTTAAATTTTGTTACTGTAAATATTTTACGCATTTTAAAATCAACTTCGAAGGAAGTAGCAAAACAAACTATGAAAACTATGAAAACCATGAGCTAACATTTGCACATTTTTTTCATAACATTTCCATAAGAAGAAAATATTTTTAACCATTTAGTCTTTCAAGCTTTTCTTTCTTCTTTCACCTCTACTTCTTTAAGCTATCAAATTGAATTTGTCTGCGAACATTTGCCAACAACTTTTATTGCATCTTCTAGGTAATCCTTAAGCAAATTTTTTACTCAGCCATTGGTTACATACAAACTACGCTTAAAAACAATAAAAAACACATTTCAACTTGCAAAGAATAGCAATAAAGACAGATAGAGTGAGATAGAACTAATACAAGTGATAATATTATAGATTGTAGATAAAGCTTAAACTTATTCCAAAATGTATTGTCTACTTAAAGGAAACATATTATTATAACCTTTCACATGTAATTCGATTTAACTGGGTTAATCGATAAGTATTGCTAGGGATCAACCTAGAAACTTGTTCATTAATAAGACAGACAGAGTAGCACATTCGATACAAATTCATGGCACATTACTCATACGCCCCGTTGGCTGTTGACCTGAGCAAATGAATGAGTGAAAAAAACGCAGGTATGCAGCCTTAATACAACAGCAAATAGCTAGACAAATGGACAGATGACTATCGCAGGTTGATAAAGAGACAGAGCGAGATGGAAAGAGTAACGAATGATGTCTAAGCGAAAGAAGAGTGTGGAAAATGGCAGTTGGGTGACCATTTACGAATGCTCAAAAAGCAATTTAAAATGATTTACGTTTCATTGTGTGGACTATAGAAAGATAGAGTGAGAAAAGGAGATATAAAGAGGGCAAGAGATAGAGAGCCACGATTTCTACTAGTTGGCAGTTAATTACAATTGGTTCTCGGCTCTATACTCTAATCGTGAATTAATAAACTGGCATCAGCTTAAGATTTATGATGTTGCGGCTTTGACTCAATATGTGGCATGAGTGAGTGAGACAGTCAATTGTGTAAGTTGAGTAGTATGTGTAGCATGTTTAGAGTCTGTGTGTGTGTGAGTTTGTGGTATGAATTGTGTATGAGTAAGAGTTTGATGAAGTATTCCTCTTTGCTAATTCTTTAAAGAACATCCTGAGACAAGCGCAACAATGAAAATTGCCACTTAAGCCACTTGAGTGAGAAAAGGCTTCGAGGCAATCTATATAAACTAAGAGAGTAAAAAATGGAAGAAAAAAAATAAAAATAGAAAAAAAAAATGGCTAGGCAATGCACTTGAGTGCCGTCTCTAAGCGACAAAGTGCAGCAGCCCATTGTTGTTTGACTGGCAGCAGCCATACAATTTCACTTCCTTATCGCACGCTCTTAAGTGTTTCCCGTACTCATCACACCCACATCACAGCACAAAGCAACAACAAGAACAGCAACAATAAGATGAAGAGTAAGCAGCTTCAATGAAAACTTCAATTTTCAGCGCCACAATGAGTTGTGCTTGAGATTTAGCCAGTTGAAGCCAATGCTGAGTCTTCAGCTTTAGCTAACAAACTTCAACTTCAACTTCAATTGCGTTCAGCAGTGACAAAAGCTGAGGCATTTGATTTATCAAAAGCATTGCAAGCACATATTTATATATATAAAGTATATAGCAACAGAAAAAGCGCAAATCACTTCCGTATAAAAAAGCAGAAGCCCAAAAGTCTTTGAAATGGCAAAGAATCAACGTGACTTAAGCCATTGCTGCAGCAACTTTTTGTCTTCACAATTTAATGCATTAACTTTAAGTATGATAAAAAAATATATAAAAAATATTAAAAAGCTGCAAATTCATTTTATTTTTTTCTTTCTTTGTATATTAAAATATTAGATATCTGTAAATAAAATCGATAACAAAACACAGAAAAATATGCAGTCTGTGGACAGAGTATTGATTACATTTCACTAGGAAAAACTTCTCTTATTATTTTCAAAGGTTTTTCAAGTCGAAATTTTCCTCAATACTCACGTATTTTGCTAGTTGATTTTCTTATTGTTATTTTAAGTTTTTGTTGTTGTTGTCATTGTCTGAGACTGCAAAAAGTACATCGCATAAATCTTCATAAGCAAGTTGAAGAAGGCACAGAAGCACCTTTGGTTCTTAGCTGCTACATGGCTTTGGTATTTTGGTTAGTTCTTTTGGTTTATTACTTGTGCAGCCATTTGGCTTGCTGCTTCCTCCTATACGCCGGCTGCAGCATCATCTTGCTTGTAACCAGCTTTGGTTACAACTAATTTTTTGCACGCCTTCGCCTGTAAATGAAACACGTTGCACAATATCTTACGCTTCCTAAAGCAAATACTACAGCCAAAACAGAATATATACACACACACACACATGCAATTTAACAATGTTGGCAATAATTCAACATAAAATAATGCAGATACCTGAAAAAAAACAGTAGAAATAAATGAAAACAAAAGAAAAGGTGCATTGCAGCTGCCTGTTACCCATTAATGTATCACCCCAAAAACTTGGCTAAAAGTTTTCTTAAAACTTTTACAAACTTGCATAGATTTTTAAAAGAAACCATATATAGAAATAATTGTTTAATTAAATATAGTTTCCATTAGAGAGAAAACTAATGAAATCTATACATATTTTAACTAAAAATATGAAACTTTATAAAGTAAAGTTTTTTTTTTTTATTTTCGAATTAAATGGAGATTTCTTTCACAGACAGAATATGAAAATAATATTCAAAATTTTATTTATATTATTTTTCTTCATTTATTTTATACTAATATTTTAATTAAAAAGAAATTTGTATGGTAATAATAAAAATGCGAATTGATTGTGAAACATATTTCTAATTTACAGACGTCTATTTTGAGAAGTCAAGACTGAAGGAAAAATGACAAAAAAAATATAGAAATATATGTAGATATATGTATATATATATATTCGTATATATATATATGGTATAGCAAAAATCAGAAGGAAAGGCCAAAACTTTTCTTATTTCGCATGAAAAATGCAAAACTTTTTTAATATGCACAAAGTTAAATTTCATTTAAAT
Source organism: Zygothrica quintamaculata (assembly GCA_037044455.1). NCBI lineage: Eukaryota > Metazoa > Arthropoda > Insecta > Diptera > Drosophilidae > Zygothrica > Zygothrica quintamaculata. The sequence goes on along the minus strand of JBAMBS010000293.1, from coordinate 95,154 downwards.
CAAGACTGTTGCTGCTGCTGTTGCTTCTGTTGCTGTTGCTGTTGCTGTTGCTTCGGGTGCTGTTTCCTATTTTTTTTGTTTTTAGTTATTATATTTTGTTGCAGCTTTAACTCTTTTAACCCAAAACAGAGATCCTTTTACATCTACAACTAACTATTGAACTTTAAGCGAAGTCGCAAAAAAATAACATTAAATGAAATAAAATGTTATAAAAAATAAAATAGAAAATAAAATGTGCTTGCAATTTGCGTTTCTTGTGTGTGTAAATATATATGTGTGTGTCAGTTTGTGTGCAGCCAAGTAAATGCATTGCAACTGCATAGGTGATAATGGTAAAAGGGGAATTGTATTGTGCATCGTGTGTGCAACGTTGTGGGGTGCTACTGTTTATGCATTGACTGTACGCTCGTGCGCTCGCTGCTTATTGTTGACAATGCAATAACAATAATAACAACAACAAGAAGAACAACTACAGCAGCAATAACAACAATTATTACTGCAACAACAATAATGTGGCTGCTGCAGCTGAAAGTTTTGTATGTGTGGCAGGAATGCTTTAATTAAATTTACTCAGCGGCAAAGTTCAGAAATCAATAACGCCTTTTATTCGCCTTAATTACACCGAACATAAGCAATCATATATTACCTGATTTTTACTTTAAGTTAAAGATTTTTTAAGAATTTCATTAATCCTTAAAATAATCAAGAAATTTTCTTTTATTTTCTTGTTGAAACTAATGTGAAATCGATTTTAAAGCCGCGCAGAAAGTCGCGAAGCCTTTAATGACATGCAAGTGTGCAGTAAATTTGGGCCGACTATATAAACACTCTTACACACACACACACACATACAGGTGAATACTGGCATTGTGGGTGAGCGAGATAAAGCTATAAAGTGAGAGTAAGAGTGAGCAGGAATGGTAGGCATGAGTGAGAAAGTGTGCGTGCTTGTACATACATGCATGCCACATAGGCAACCACAAACACCAAAAATTCACATGCTGTGAGCATTCCCCTTAACTCCTTGATCCTTCATTCGCTTCCCCACCCCCTACAACAATCGTGTTCGCTTGCTGTTTGGAAAGTTTGCAGCAAGTCCATGAAATTCATTGATTACAACTGGCTGCAATACAAATACAAACATTCCGCTTCCGCTTGTTGCACAATAATTGGCGCACAAAATTATGCAATGAATATTTTGTGCTCGCCGTCGCTTTAACCTTGTGACTAACTAGTGGGTTAATATATGATTGATAACAAATTATAAAACTTAAATGATAATATACTTCAATATATTTATAGCTAAGCATAACAATAAGATAATAAAATTAAAACGAATATCAAATAGAAACTAAAAACTATATATTATATATATATATTTGCAATATTATTCAGTATAAGATCAGTAGCTTTAAGTAGGGTTAAACTAATTACAAATTTAGTGCTGCCAACTCATTGCAAATTACGTACGTCCGTGTCGAATTGTCGATGGCAACATCAAAGTGCACGCTTTGCCCACTTGAGTTAGGTGCAAAAGCAATTACGCGCATTGACTTTGTAATTAAAATCGATTTTCATCAAGTTTTACTGCCAGCCAAAGGGCTTTTGATTTTCAACACTAGCACATACACACACACACACGCATAGACATATATAGTAACAGCAAAAATACATACCATACATATACCAATACAATTCGTACACGAATGCGGGCAACAATCAGTTTTTGTGTGCCGCTTCTGTTTTGTGGCAATTTTGATTAGAAATTTGGCACGTTCCCGCTTTCTGCTGCCCTTCAACTTACATACCTTAAACACACACACACACACACCACTTAAACAGACTCAAACTCGTAAATTAATCTGCTGCAATCGCAAGTTACTCCCACTATTCCTCCACTCCCTCCCCCATTCAGCCAAATGCAGTTTCAATTTTGGACATTCCTAGCTTTTCCATTATTTCCACCATTTCCAATAATTGCTGTTGAGCTGATGATCGATTCTATCCCTTGCCTGCATTAAGAAACAATTTCATAAGCCATTGCTGGTTTATTGTATCCTTGGGAATATACATTCAATATTTAAAATCAATTATCAGTTTAATTGAAAGTATATTTTGTTATTGGCAAACTGCAGATTATATTAAATTGAGTTTGACAGATACTTAACAGAGTTTAACTAAACTAAAATTGACTAGGTTTATTCTAACAGAAATCTGTTAAATATTCTGTTAATTGTATGCTATAGTTAATGCTTAATTAGTAAAAATCCTTCTACGATTTCCTTACATAAAAATATATTTGCTTCGTTTTATATGCGAGAGAAGATCAAAGAGTAGTTCAGTGTACAAAGAAATCGTATTAAATGAAACGACTTTTCATATTATATGAATATCAGATAAAGTAAGATATTAAGCATATAAATAAATATATATATATATATATATATATATATATATATATCTGTAGATTGTACACTTAAATTGCACAATTTTCATTTAATGCATTTGAGTAAATGAACTTTGTCTCCTTCTGGCTTCATAGAGGATGTTCACCCACACACATATGCGTTGCCTTCTGTGCGTTTAATTATGAGCATTCTATATGAATGCCAATGTATGTGTGTATGTGTGTGTGTGTATGTCCTGTGACTGCAACTGGTTAAACAATGGAAAAAGAAATATGCACATGCAATTGTACAATTTTATTTAATTTCTGTTGATTTCGTTTTTATTTGATTATTTTTAATGCGAGTTGAGGTAAAACATAAAAAAGAAATTTACACAAAAAACAAAAAGGAAAAAGGAGAAACAAAATGAAAATGTTAAAAAGGACGTCTGATCCTGCTGCTAAAGTTGATGGCATTCACATCTTATCATTGCGTTGGCTTTTTGATGCATTGTCTGTGTCCAACAACAATTCAATTCAATTGAATTAAATTTAACGCCATTACTCGAGTGGTCGTACTCAACGTCAATGTATATATATCCTCTCCATGTACAGGTTCAGGTCTTGGTCCTTATACTGGTTCAGATCCTGCCTGAGGTCTGTGCTCTGTGCTCTGTGCTCTGTGTATTGCCATTCCCCCATATGTGTAATCTGTTTGCCAATATTAAAATATTCATTCACCTTAATTGTCAACGGCCTGACTCTGGCTAGTGTCCTCACTGGCCCACGACACAGATCGCCACAACCTCGCCAAAAGCTCTACACACACACACATACACACACCCACACATAATAACTTGATCTCTGTTGAGTTGTCAGCAGAACATCACGAAAATTGTAACGAGCGGCATAACAAATTTTTACATTTTTTTTCTTTCATGCGTTATTTATGCACTTAGCCTAAAGAAGAGTCCTTTGCATATGAAAGGACATTAGTCTACAGTATTGAAAATAAAAATTGTGACACCTTTGTTAGACTTAATATACTACTTTTTCTACATATATTTTTACTACTATATAACATTTCTTCTTCTTAAAAGAATCAGAGTATTCAGTATTCTTGAATATTTTTAAATTTGTTTTAACATTTTGTGTTTGTGCGCAAAAATTTTGTTGTCTGTTTCTGTTGTTCCTCCTTTTATTTATCTGCTTTCGTTGTGCTTTTTACGGCAGCAGGCCAAGTGGTAGTGATGGTCTGATGTCTGGAGATGGCCATGATGCTGGTTATGGTACTGCTCTTAGTGTTGGCCAGGCTCACAGCAACACCACCAGTACAACAATTGTAATCACTGGGAATCAGCATGTTTCACATACCAACACGAAAATCTGTCGAACATAAAAAGCAAAAATGTTGCCACCCTCATAAAAATGAAACTGTATAGGTGTCCTATATGTATATGAATTTGTGTGCGTGTGTGTGTCTGTGTGTGGCCCAAAGTGCTGTGCTATACAAAAAGTGGTTGGACCCTTGCCCCATAGTAATGTTCTGTTTTACTTTTTTGTTGCTTTTTTGTGCTAAATGTACAAAGTTGTGCCGAATACTCGAATGAGACACCACAGCAAAGCCACCCAGTAACCCACAGAACCACCAAAAACCACCCAAAACCCACTGCACGCAGTTTCACCTTTGCGTCGCATATGAAAATTCAATTTGCTTTTCAATATTTGTCTCATTTATTTTTGTTGTATGGCGAGAGGCATTTAAATTTCATGACGAGTTGTTGTAATTAATGATTTTTATGTGTTGCAATAAAAGCGCCAAATGCCAACACGACAACAACTCGGACAAAAAGGACAAAAGGATATAAGCACAAATACAACACGATGACTCAAATATCCTGGAGGAGTACTAAAATAAAAAACAAGCGCACTTATTTGTGTTGTTCAATTAGTAGCAATGAGTACTGTATCACAAGCAAGGATGAGAAATCCATTAAAAAATCTGAAAAATAATAAAAATGCATTCAATGTCCTTTTATTAAATATCCTTCTGCTGCCATAGGTGAAGCTTAATTTATTGCAACTTTAAATGAAAGAAATATAGCTCAGTTATTGACTCAGCGCTTTTCCTCAGAGCTGTGTAGGTTCCTTTAAGGAAATACTCTCTCTTAAAGCAAGCAAGTAATGAATGAAATAAACGCGTGAATGAATAGCTCAAAAGATAAATGAATAACTCATTAGACATAACGGCTTTATCTAACTGTAATATTTTGCCAGTGATTTATCCATTTCGAAATGCGTCTTAATTGCCGGTTCGACTATAGTACGCGATAAGCCTAATATCCGATAAAGATTATTTAGTTAGTTAGTTAGTTAAGCACACACACACACACACATGTATACAATCACACAATTACACACCCAAAAAACCCACACCCAAATGGCTAATAATCTTGTGTCCAGTTTCAGTTTGTATAACTGGATTTACCTTGTATTACCTCTTCTATTTTTTTCATTTGACCCATGCTTTGCAGCACCCACACTTAGTTTATGTGTGTGTATAAGTGCGCGTGTGCTGGTGTGTGCGTGTCTATGTGTGTGTATGGCATGTCAATAAGCCATTTCGTGGCCCTTTCGCTTAGTTTCGGAAATATCGCCTGAATGATTTTCGTGTTAAATTAATTAAATTCAATGCGTGTTCCACAAACATTTGACCAAAAACCCGATCCGAAACCTGAAACCTCTCTGAAATCCGATACAGAATAAATGAAGCAACTTCTGAACACTTACGAAATCAAATCGTATCATAAATTTTGTAGTCCTTGTAATTGGTGGCAGGACAATGTTAACTGGGTTTGTTTACAGCAATGTGTTTGGCATAAAAGTTTTGGTCAAGACCATCAAGTGATAAGGAATACATTAAAATAATTTCTAATTGCATTTAAGTACATTAAACCAATTGCAATTGATGCATAAATAAATCAGAGAAAGGTGGGGCTAATATTTTCTATATAGAAACAGAAACAGTTCTTCGTTTATAATAGTTTTAAGTATTTGATTTTGGTGCCACAATTAGCTGACTATTCATGATTGTATTCAATATATTTATATAGTATTTATATGAATTTATATTTTCATTCATTCGAATGCAAAACTCAACCAATACATTCATAGCCCACGTATGCGGTCAGCAGCCGCTTTCCTTTCCTTTGCATTCTGTTTATATTATGCAGCAGCTGTACAAATAGCTCTTTTGCATATGCATTTGCCCCTATGGCCCCGCCCCGTGCACTGTTTAGTTTTTTTGGATCGTTTCTACCCGCTGCTGAGTAATTAAATTTAACGCTTAAAACGACAACAAGAACAACAAAATGTAGTGCGAATAATAATAAAAAAATATATGAAAAGAGGATATAAAACAAATAAACAAACAACAACTGAAAATTGACCACGCAAACAGCGTAGAAACCAGAAACTGGAAATACAATTGCTAAGGGGGGGTTTTGGGTACCGCAGCTGAGGGGGATTGAAGAGGTTTTGAGCCATCAGTTGGTTTTGCAAATCGTTTGACAGGCCTGAAAACAAAACCAAAAACAGAAAAAGTGAAAATGTTAAAAAAATTGTTTGAAAAAACGAAAAGAATAAATATGTCTGTGGTCACATGTGGTGGTGGCAGCAAAGGAGGGGCAAGGGCGGAGCTAATGGTGCAACTGTGCGAAATGATGATGATGTTGATGGGGTTGTTGCTTTGATTGCTGCAGGATGGTGTGGAGTATAACTTAAGGGGGTTGAGGGGCGGCTTAAATTGCCTGCGAATTATGTGCAAAGCAACCATTTTGTAGTATTTTGAAAATAATGTGGTTAACGGTAATGTGTTTATTTTTAATAATAATCTTTTTTTGCAATTCATATTAAATAATAATAAAATACATATTTGGTTTTTTTTTTATACGAAACTTATGCAATGTAGTTAAATAGGGTATATCAATGATGTGTTGAAGTGTGGAACAGGCAGTGAGTAGATATATTGAACTAATATAGGCTTAAGAGCAGAGTAGAGTATACTATAGTCGGGTGTATATAGTTTATGATCTTAACCCTTCTACTCGCCACACATGTGTTGCCTTTGGCTAAAATAAGTTCCATTTAGCATTAATGAGTAGCATTTCTATAATTGAAATTTGTGGCTAAAATTTGAAATTGTTTAAATATAAAATAGACTTATTAATATTCTGATATGTATATATAAACCAAATAAAGTCTGACTTGTTTTTATATATATGTTTCGATTGTCCATCATTTTAGAAGTAAATAAACAATATTGAATGAAATGTCAGTCAGTCTGTGTGTTTGTCATTCGACACCTAATAAACCGTAATGACCCCAAGGCGTTGAGCTAAATAAATATTAATTATTTAGCATTAAGTAAAAAGACAATGGTTAAATTTGAGCAGCACAAAGTAAATTCATCACAAAATAAATATGAAACTAACTTAACTAATTAAGTAATATTTGTCACAATAAAGTGAATTTCTCTTCCATTATTTCTCTTTTTATATTTTCTCTTGTCCTTTTTGAATGTACAAATGGTTATAGATAAGCGAAGCAGCAAATGCTACAGCAAATGTAATCAATTCAATTCTCTGTGGTCTTATGAATGATGAGGCAAACATTTACAATTATGGCAATTGCTGCTCAGAACGTACATTGGCAACGCCTCCTGCTGCCAACACTCTCTTCTCCCCTCTTCACACTGGCCAAATAGTAGAAAATTCTAAGGCAAAGCTGTAATTTCATAGGAAATTCAATTATGTCTCAAACACCGAACACTGTACACTGAGCATTAAACATCGAACACTGACAACTTTGTCAATGTGGCAGCTCAGCAAAGCGTTGCTCATACCGGATGAAAGATGGAATAGGAACTGCTGTTATAACTGTAGCTAGAGCTAGAGTTGGCATAGTTCTTAGTGCAAATGTGTGTAGATTGCTTGAGGGGAGGGAGGTGGTGTTCTGTTATGGTCAATTGATGGGCTGAGAATGAGAAGCGAGGCCGAACGCAGCCACGTTGCATGTAATCAAACAGTTTGCGTAGCAATTTTCGATTATCGTTTGACTGATTTCGTGTTAAATCAATTAAGACATTGCCCAAGTTGCCTTTCCTTGTCTGCATTTCTCTATCTCTCTCACTCTCTCTCTCTCTCTCTGTTTATCTGTCTCTCTTGCATCTGTATGTTTCAGTTGTTCGCCAGCAAACGCAAATGGACGTGAGGTTCTTGCCTTGGCTATTCGTGCCAGGCGCCTATTTATCTAATATCCTGACCACACACAAACACAGACTGATAAAGTGTGCTAAATAGAGGGAAAGGCAAAGGGGGAGTTGAAGCTATAGTTAGAAGGAGAGACAAATACAATTGTCTTGTGCCTTATTGATTTGGCCCGCGGACCTGGACTTCAATATTCTGTGTGTGTCCGCGCGTGTGTGTGTGTGTGTGTGTCTGTGTCTGTCTGTCTGTTTTGTTTGTCTCTTGATTAAAAGCTTTGAGAAATGCTTTTGAAATGAACAATTTTCAATTTTCTATTTTCAATTTATGAAAAGGAAGCCTAAGAGCTGCCGCAACAGCCAAAACTGACAAGTGCAGAAGTTGCTGCCGCTGCTATTGCTACTGTTGATGCTGTTGCTGCTGTTGCTGCTGTTGCTGCTGTGGCTGAAAAACTTTGTCAAAAACTTTGACTTTTACTTATTTTGTAGCCGCATAAACACTTTGAAATGGACCAATTCGAAACGTAGACATAGCGAATGAAAAACTTTGCAACGCTTTAGCCACTCTTCAGTCTTCAGATACAAGTCTAACTGGTGGATATAAACGTGTCCTGATGTCCATCCCCATGCCGTAAATGGTTGGTAACAAGCCGAAAAGATTGCAACAAAATGCAAATTGAAATTTGGCATTTCCCAAACAAGAAAATTTTGTTGCAAACTGTCGCATAGTTTTCCATTAAGGTGCCGCAGCCCTGACTTTAAAATCAATTCGGAAATGTGTAGAACAAAAACCAAACTTAAATTGTTGAGTGAATATGAATAAAACTTTAAATGGTATATACAATTACTGTAATTGGGCCAACTTTAAGGATATTTAAAGGATATTTCACAATCGTAAACTGTTACGCAGCTCTGACCAAAAGTCAATCATATTATTTGTATATATACATATATAATACTTCACCCTCTGCGTAAGTGCATTTGACTATAAACAATTATGAATGCGTAATCGAACCTGAGGATTGAGAATGAGTGTGCAAGTTGGCACTTAACCTTTTACTGCCCAAATGTGGCTGTTACTGTTGCTGTTTCAGGGCAAGAATGTTTCAGTACTAGAATGAGCCTACATGAATTGCGAATGAACCAAAAGTGCCATCATATGAATTAATGAACAGACGTTTGTTGCTCGCCAGCAACAACAACAATAACAATAACAACAAGGATAACAACAACAATAACTAAAGGAACCATCATGTCTACTCGCTCACATATCAATGGTACCGTTGAGTGTGATAATACGCAGGACTTTTGCATTTGCTTTCACTTTTCCCGCATGCTTTTGTCTGAATGTTTGTGAAATATTCATAGCATACAGATGTATGTCTGTTTCTCTCTCTCTGTGTGTGTGTGTGTGTTTCTGTGTGTGTGTGTATGCCATGTGCTTGTGCATAGCTTAAGAACGGGGTGACACCATACAACAAATTTATTTAACTTTTTGTATGCAACTAAAAATAAAGCTGATATCGAATTGTAACTATATAAATTTAAGATGTATTAAAGTAAGAACATGATTAATCAGTAGGAAATGATCAGTTTATATATATTATTTATTATAATGTTTATAAAATATATAATTTCATTGGCAAAGCATCTCAAGAGATTTTGAATTTGTTATCATTCGATTTCACGCGTGAAAGTATGCAATGATTCTTTGATTCCTTAGCTTAGATTAGTGTGACCAGAGTTTCAATCTATTAAAATGATGAAAATGGTGTTAGCTTGTAGTAGTAGGCTAAGGTTAGGGTTAGTGGGGCGACAACGTTTATTTGGCAATGTCAAAAGGCTTTGCTCACTGAACTCAATTTTACCTAGGGCCACGCCCATCACTTTGCACAGATTCATGCATAAAATTATAATAAATCATGGCACGCAATAAATATGGCGCCCACATAGAACCATAGATAGTCCAACAGATTCAATCCTACCCAATTCCCTCACTCCGTACACCATGCCATTTCATCCTTCAACATTCCATGTTCTTTTTTGGCATTCACTTCCTCCTTTGGCATGCGTGCGTGGGCGTCGATAAGCTGCTGCCCCCCGTCCATACGTAAAAGCATCTAAACATAATCGAAAACGCGTTCGCATCTCTAGCTGCTGCTGCTTTTCTTGTTGTTGTTGTTGTTGTTGTTGCTGCCGCTGCTGCTGTCTGCTTGTATTTAAATATAAATGAAAATGTTTTGCAGCCTGATTGCGGCAAATATTTTGACGCAACATCTTTGGGCGTCTCAGCTGAGACAGCAACTGGCGGGGAGGTGTGCGAATTCATAAGTATGAGACGAGAGGGGAAAAGCGAGTATGAGTGCGTTTGAGGGTAATGCGAGTATATCGCTTTTTGGCTTTTCTTTGATAAAATCACGTACAGCTTCTGGCCAAGAGTCTTAGAAAAGGGCTTGAGTTCTCTACGTTTAACGCAAACGTTTTGGATTTTTGTTCTTAGCCTCAAGTAATACACTTCATCTTCACTTACTCCTTAGGATACACTTCCTTATTGGTCTGAATTTCCTGGTTGAAAAGTCACACATGTGGCAAAATTTTCCAATCTAATACTCAACTAAAAGGCGGCCATTTCATGGCTGTTTAGCGTTTGCCTTAAAGAATTTCCATTTTAATTTTAATTTCATGCCTGATTGCCACAGAATATTGTTTCAATAGTTGGACTATACCTTGTCATTTACTCAAGATAAGAGTGTTTACTTACCTTTATATCTCTTTAAACTTTTCAAACTACCCTCGTTATAATCCTACTTAGTTTAGTTCTGCACATCGTATTCATATCTTATTGAAACAATCTGCTTAACGCATTCGCAAACAAAACGTTAAGCAAATCTCAACTCGTGCATGTCGTGACTATCGTGAGTGCTTATTCGCATAATGAGTGAATAGTCATATTGTCTGCAACAGCAACAGCAACAGCAACAGCAGCAAAAGCGGCAACATCGGCAAATGCAAGTCAAACAAATTTAAGTACTTTCATGCACCATAAGAGCCACCTGATAGAAATCTTTTATTTGAAGAGCTCACTCCCCACTCACGCTGTTATCCCCGCAACCTACCATGCCCCTTTATGCAGCCATTGGAGAGTATTTTCCACGCTGTAAGCGTAAATGCAGCCACTAAGGAAGCCGCTAGAGGCAAAAGCCTTTATCTTAGAGTCTAAATGCATTTTACATATTGCATTGTAAGTGGATGAGGGGGTAAACGTGTCCATACGGTTGTAAAGGGGGATACGAAAGGCAAGGGTTGGTAGGTGGTAGTGCATAGCGGGTTTATCATATGCGTCTTTCGTAACTGAGCGCTTTGTGCGATTTATGAATTAACTTTTTTTTGAATGAAGTCAACTTGCAACACAAACAGGCACACACACACGCATGCACATACAAACTGAGACTGCTAAAAAGGATACCGAGTCAGAGACATAGCAAATCCTTACAAATGCTGCCAGACATATGTAAAAAGCTTAAAATGCGGCAGCAGCAGCAGCAGCAACAGCAGCTGCAATTGCACAAAGTAAACCCGCCTCCGAACCCAATTTCCAAGTGCAACCAACACTTAACCCCCTCCCCACCCTTTTTCACCACGCAACGATCTCTTTGCAATGCACAACCCCCAATAAGATTCTATCCAAATGGCGTATAAATAAAAAGCGTAGAAAATTTCAGATTGCTTCAGCTTCTACTGCCGCTTCTGCTTCTGCTTTAGCTTAAGCTTTAGCTGATAAATGGCAGCTCTCGTGTCTTTGACGCCATTTTTCCTCAAACACAATTCTATCCATCTGTTTTCCATTTAACCCCCCATCACCGCAACCCCCGCAGTGCATATTATATAAGTATGTAGAAGTTTTTGCGCCGCCTTTTTAATTGAAATGCATCCTTTAACTGACTGACTTACTGTCTATCTGTCTGTCTCTCTATTTGTGTGTCTGTTTGTTTGTCTGTGTGTGTCTGTCTGTCAGCAAATGTATGACTTGAATTGCCGTTTGTTTTGACATAATTTCCACTTGCCTGGAAAAAGTGCCTTATACATTATGGATAGCAAACCAAGCATATTTGCTGATTGCATATAGATAGAATTTTATGTCTAGTGTTTATATACGACTTTTGGCTTTCAATTGCCATTGTATGCGTATGTGTATACAGACATATATATACATTCACATACATACATATGAAAAAATGCGGTCAATTGTGCAGTTACATATTAAGTCCCTTTGCTTTAAAAAAGAGCAAACGGGAACTGTAAAATATCTAGAAGTATGTTACAGGTAGAAATAATCATCGGAGGCCTCATATAGTATATATATTCCTAATCAGGACGACAAGACGAGTCGATCTAGCCCTGTCTGTCCGCCTGACCGTCTGTATGAACACCTGTATCTCAGAGACTAGAGCAACCAAACTTCGAATCTAGATTCGTTGTGCTAGTACGCTATAAGAATTTATTTTAGATCTTTCAATTTCCTTCTGTTTTCTCTGCAATACAAAAAAAACGATTATAAGGCACAATTTTCAAACGATCAAATTTTTTTAAGGCACACATAATAATTAGACCACTCTTGATCTATGCTGTAATTCTCGTAGTGATTAACCAAACAAAATTCTTTTGAAATCGGATTAAAATTGGTATAAATAGAGCTAATTTAAGTTAAAGAATAGTAATTTTTCAGTTAAGTCCTGTTACCTCCTATAAGCCCACGTAAGCTAAGGGATGAAGAGTGTCCTTTGGTGTCAATCGAAAGCATATAATAAGGTTCTTAAGTTGGATTCGCAAGATATGCAAGGATATACAGGAGATAGAAGAAATTTATTGGCATAATCGACTGTTTTAGTCTCTTTACTTTAAAAAAGAGCAAAAGGATTTGTGCAAAATCGAAAAGTATGTAACAAATAGAAATAATCATCGGAGACCCCATTAAGTATATATATCCTTCATTTATGTTGTGAATCTCGTTAAGATTGAATAAAAAATACGAAAGTTATACAGAAAATTAGGTATCATGTTATAAAGCGTGGAAGGTTAAAAAGCGCTCGAAAGCTTTTAATAGCGTGTGCATGTGTGCGTATGTGTGTGTATGGTTGTCTGCAGCCAAAGGGATTCTCGACTACAGATACGGGTACACTCGACTACAGATTTCTAACTTATTATATATATATATATATATATATATACAATAATGCACAATAATGCACAGATTTCTGCTGAATCTAGAGCTTATAATTAGCTCATTATATAATAAACTAGTTAATCTTTGTTAACAGTAAGTTCTACCTTCCTATGTTTATAGTTATTACAAAGTATCTACTTGAATTTCTTATAGATGTCAAATAATTAGTAGCTTTTTCATGTTGCCTAACTTTGTGTTAAATCTATATGAATATTTGAGTTATAACTCGTATTAAATGATAACCAAACGATTATCACACATTCATGCTAAAAGTCAAGTAACTGGTTGATACAAAAATATATATATATATACTGGTAGAATGATATAATATATAGATATACAGAGTCATGCCGAGCACTTAGTCCTTGAACAGCTGAACAGCTGCAGTGATAAGAATGCGATGAGCTTGCAACTATTAAAAGTATAAGAATGAGTTGAAAGTGTGGAGCTAAGAGCAGTGAAGAGTTGTTGGGAGTATGAAGTTGAGAGTATCTTTCGGTATCTTGTATCTGCTTCAGTCGCTAATATTAATTTCTTGAAGTTGGCGCAAAGTGCAAAAGTCATGGTAGTCCACAGAGCGAGAGAAAGTAAAGAAAAGAAAAATTAATAGAATAAAATAATACTTAGACGTAGACAAAGTCGAAGAGAGTGTGGAAAAGTCTCAAGAGTCATAATCATTGTGTGGTGCAGAAGCATAGAAACTCACGCGAAATGTCTGACTTAATGCGCTTCAATGTCAAATTGTTGAAAAGTAGAAAAACGAAAAACGAAGAGGCAACTAGAAGACGTTGTTGAAAAAAATGAATCCAAATAAATCTATCTATGCTTACAGTAAGGATACTTGTATGAGCAGGACTCTGTCTGATTTGGCCAGGCCTAGTAGAAGCAGCAAAAGTAGGCAACAACAACAACAACAATCATACAGTAGACATTTTATGGCTGTCATTGTCGGGGATTGAATTTGGAATTGGGATTGGGGCTGGGACCACGACTACGACTAACATTGGGCTTGGGGGAGCTTTGGGCATAGTGAGTAAGGGGGAATGGAGGATTTGTCTTTGTGTCTAGCGGTTAAGTGCTTTGACGCCTATGGCCTTTCGAATGCTCAACACAATACAAACAAAAGGAGTCCTTTGACGCGCTTTGCGCTTATCCTTTGTCATTTCCTTTCATTTTGTCATTCGTTTTTGTTTTTTCATTTTTTTGCTTTATTTTTTGCGTCTGGAAACATAAAAATTATGTTGCAGTGGTTTTTATTTATGGCATGGATCAGCATCGCACCCCTACCCCAACACCCCCTTCATCCCTCACCCCTCACCATTCACCCTTTAACCAGTTTCCTTTGCAAATGCTGAATTTATGTCTCTATTGTCTTAAGCGTACTGGCAAAAAATTATGAGTATCTGCATTATAATTCAATATATAATCCATTCAATAGATTAAGACTATATCATAAATTAAATGAAATACATCAAATTTTGCTGCGTCATATAAAAAATGAATTCATCTATTGTTATATTATATATTGATCATAAAAACAGCTATTCGAAATATATATGTATATATGAAGTATACAAGTATACAAGCCTAGAGTATATAGAAATATATTCTAAACCCACAAACTCAGCGTTTAATTTTGATCTTAGGTAAACATATCATATTTATTTACTATATTTGTATATATTAACACTTAATTTGCACATTTTATATAAAATTTAATTTATACTTTATTTTTTTGTTTTATTATTATGATATAATTAATTCAAATATTTACTTAGTTTAGAATTAAGGCAAAAGAAATTAGTCGCAACTGCTATTTCGGCCATGGCAAATACTGTTTCTGGTTAGGTGTATTTAATGAACTGTACATAAAGGAATTATATATTGCAAAACAAGCAACACATACATGCATAACATACACATACACATACACATACAAATAAATATACACACATTCGCTCAAAGAGACAATCATTGATATATTCCTATTTGTACTCACATACAAATGCAGAGTTTAATTTTTGCTTGTCAAGCTTAATTTGCGCTTCAATGCATCGCCTGTCTAACTGTGTGTATATGTGGATTGCATGCACGATTGACAGGACACGGCATAAGAAGTACCAACTTCATTCCTGTTGCTCTACGAAAAGGCAGAAGAAAGGAGAGACAAGAGAGCTGTCTGCCAAGTCAGCATTTGTTTTAAGGCTAAAGCAGGATATACTTACTATATAGGTTTGGTTGAGGTTGTTGTCATTTTGGATTGCATGTCAGCAAAGCAAAGTAAAGCTAAAGCAATAATAATAATAATTACAGTGTTAACTGCCTAAATTGTACACCAGTTTATAGTCAAAGAATATACTATAATACACTTTGTATATTTTCTAAATAAGCATTTTTTGTATCAATTTACAATGTATTTTATGAATAGCTATTTATAGGCAGTAATCACTGTACCCAACTAACTGAGCATTGCACAAGTATTTCAGTTTTATTATTGATATTGATGAACCTTGCGGTTATTGTGTATAGACCACTCTTCTCGCACTACGAATAGCTCACTGCCAAGCCGAGCTTAATGCAAATTGTGTCAGGTTAGACTGCGTGGAATGGAGAGACAGAGAGAGAGTGAGAATAAGGAGTGGAGTGTGGTAAACTAGGGCATACAAAAAACAGCCTTTACTTGATATGCTATTAGCGTTGTGGTTGAGCAGCTATTTGCCAGTTTTTCCGCCATTCTTCTAAAGCAAAGATGATGATGATGATGATGAAGATGAAATAATGCCAGGCAACTAATGCGCATTGATTTTCACATTTTCATTGGCGTCATTTTCCATTGTTGTTGTTGTTGCTGTTGTTGCTGCTGCTGCTTTTTGTTGCTTTTTATATTAGCAGCATTTGAAGTCCTTCATCTAATGGAATCGGATGTGGTTAAAAGCATTTTGCCCAGCTACCTTTTTCATAGACCATTAAATTTGCATTTGACGCTGACTGGCGCGATTGGCAGCACAAAATTTCTTAGCTCAAACCACAAATCGAGAAAGCTTCCTAAATATTTAAACAGTTACCTAAAAAGCAGTTCATAGATATAACAATAAAATGCATTAAAGTACAGTTAAGAGAAATTTTACTTAAGAAAACATTCGTTAAAGAAAAATGCAATTTCCAACAATTTTGATTAAAATCATTTGCATTATTTTATTTCAAAATTTTTCTTTTTCTCTTCTTTTACAGGTGTAAAAATATCATGACACATAATTGAAGGATATATACACCATAATGCAAAGTCGGATTGTTCATAATATCAAAATGTGACGAATAATTAGGCTCTATCAAATATATACATAATATTAATAATAAAATATAAAATAATTTTATGAATTTATCTTTCAATTTAGGTTCGGTCTTCAAGTTTTCCTTACTCTCTGTAATGCAATCGCATGAGGGATATAAGTTTAATGTGCCTAATTCTAAATTGAATTCTGAACGCATGCCAAATGTAGCTTCTGAACGAAGATGAGCAACTTTAAGTGGAATTTTGGGAATGTGCTCTTCAAACTGATAGCCCTCTGTATTATAAAGATATCATAATTCAGATAAGATTAGTTTCGATTAAACGTATTGTAATAAAACATACCTTTAATATATGTTAAAGGGTTGTTTAGGAAATTGGCGATCCTTTTTGTTAGTGGTAACTGCAACATTTGCAAAGGCACCGACCAACAATCGGGCTGTTTATCATACTTAATGAATTTTGGTTGTGAATTTGAATATTTCTCTTCATGTATGGACCTTGAGGACTCTGTTTTTTTTAGTTCTTCTCCAACAAAGGACTTTGAGCTATTTGATTCACGACTTTTATATGTACAACTTTCATTTGTAGCAATTTTTATTTCACTTTGCTTCTGACTTTGTTCAGTTGAATACTGTTTATTCTTATTTGTTTTTGTGTTGATTTTTTTTGATTTACGCTTCTTATTCACAGGACTCTCATTGGAACAAGATAACTCTGTGATTTTCAGACCTGGCTCAACATCTACTTCTATACCTTGAAACATTAACTTAGCACTTATAAATTGTAAACCCTTGCACACATAAGTCTTGTCATCATCCTCATAGTTCGTTAATTGTTGCAGGAACTTTGGCTTAAAGAAATTGTTAACATCCATACCCAAAATTTTAATATATTTATTTTCTACAGCAATTGTCTCATCCTTTGTGCGCAACCATGTTGTTTTCCCATTATGAAGTAAATCATATCTTGGTGTATTCTTCTGTCTTTTTGGTTTTATAATTTGCCTCTTCGCTTGATAATCTGTATCATTGTTATTCAGACGTGGACTACAAATGGCACGATTCTGGAATCATACAAATATATGCATATACTTAATTCAGTTTAAATATAGGTTCTTACCATATTATCCCCTACTTCTATATACTAATTCTTGCCCTAACAAACTATCTAAGTAAATTGTGTTGGGTTGAATGAAAACTTTATTAGATTTAAAGTCTATAGTAACATTTCGTTTGACAATATATATAAATTTTCTTTATATGTGACATATTTCCAGCTGCCTTCTATATACAAATATATATATATACATATATATATATACATATATTTATACATTTAGTACAAATCGAACAATTGTTGTTAGCATCTGTTTGGTAACTCATGAATCATTCATGAAACGTTTGCACAAATGCAAATCGGGGCTAAATCCTTACAGCAAACAAAAGCTCTTTCCAAAACAATACAAAAAGACCGCGACTAAACAATGTAAAATGTTAAATAATTATTTAAAATAGCTGCCAAAGAGCGTGGCAAGAAGAGAAGTTGTGAGTACAGGGAGAGCGAGACGGGAAGCTCTAACACAAGCAATAAAACAATAAAACAATAAATATTTAACATTTATTTACTGTTTACTTTTTGGACCTTAATTTATGGCCTATTGGCAACTGCCTTTTGTTTCAAATTCTATCCAAAAATTTTTTTATATTTTTATTTATTTTTTATTATAAAAATTTATAATGCATAATGAATATACTTAAATAAAAACTAAAAATTAAATCGGATAAATTTAAACTCTATTCAATTTCACTTTATCCTAAACCTTTTAATATAGACACCTATATGGCTAACAGTTGTTATTGTTGCTAAACAATGGTTAAAATAATAGTATTTAAATCACTTTTAAAGCAATTTCTCTTGAGGCATACCAGAGTTATATATATATGTTTGTTGTGGGTGTGGCATTAAATTTTTGAAGCAATCTAAAACTGCTGCTCCACTTGCAATTATATTTATGAATACTCATATGAACGTAGCCAGGGTCTATGCTCAGTGTTTACTTGAAAGCAATTAAAAACAAACCAGCAGCAAAACAAAAACAGAACCTAGCAATATGAGTATGAGTACAAGTCCGAGTGTGACTACGAGTATGAGCACGAGTATGAGTATGAATACAAGTACTTTATCATATTTGTATGCGAGTATTTACTAAGGTTCTCACGGGTTAGAAACAAGTGGAAAGGAAAACAGTATAAAGTCAGGCATACCCCGTACTACTACTACCAGTACTACTCATACTATGAGTTTATGAAAAGCCTTGCAGAAAAATGGCCACTTGGAAAACGAAGTTCGTTTATATTGTGTCAGGATATAGAAGCTTTGTGTTTGTGAATGCGAATAGCCACTAGAAATGGAGGTATGGGTACGGGAAACTAGAAGATTGGGACGCTAAGAGACTGGGAAAATAGCAAATGGTTACTGGTTAGTGAGAAGGTAGGGCAATGTAGAACGCAGCCTCCTCTACAGTGCACAAATAACCTCGGGCCATAAAAGAAAATACGTTTACTATGTACTAAAATTGAGTAAATGCTGCCATTACAGGCTGCAGTCAGGCAGCACCCCAGTATAGCTACTATACTCGGCCCACTTCCACTCCCACTCTCACTCCCAATACCATTGCCATTCGCATGCCCATTCCTCAATCCAACATCGTAACAATCCACATCTAAAGTAGCTACTGGTAGCACTTGTCTTGCATGGGGTATGTGCTATGCTATTATTTTGAGTGCACACACAACTTGCCTTGACTCAGCAGTAAAAAAGACAACAATACTCATGCTCGTTGTAGGAGGCCAAGCACCAAGCTTCAATTGTTTGGCAGTAAATGTGATATTAAGGATTCTCTTTTACAAACACACTTCCTGAACACTCTATATTATATATAGTACTCATGTGGCAGCCACTCTGGTACCAAGGTATGAATTAATCGTTTGCAACGTTTGCCAAAATCAATTATCACCGCTATTTTGCTTGATAGTTATCAATAATCGTATTAGCCTCATTCAAACGATGTGCAGTTTAAAACAAGAACCAATAATATGGCTGTCTTTCTCACTTTCAGTCTCTGTCCTACTCTTTTTTATCTGGCTCTCTTCTTTTATAGTAGGAAATTCAATTTGAGCAGCTGGCAGCGCAGACCAGCTACAGGCGAGAGCGAATCAAAGAGTTGCAATTCAGTTTAAGAAAAATCATAGCATACTTTTAAGCGCAAGTTGGCACAAAGTGAAAAATTATTTATTTATATAAAAACTCTATTAATTAAAAGAACCAGATTGTATTAACTTTAACCTTAACTTGTATTATTATTGTATTAACTTTAATATATATTAAAAACCCTTTTATTACATACCTTTCAGACTACTCTCGCAGCACCATAGACGGTTCTATCAAAATGATGCGTTCTCGAATCCAGCTAAAATGCCGTTGATTTGGTTTTTTTCATTTTCTCCATTTACCTTCAATTTCTTCATAAGAAAATCATTTGTGGCGGGGCAAAAGCTTAGGAGATGAGTTCAAAATATTTTGATGATTGGCATTTGCGATTAGCAGCAATTGCTGAAATGCGATTCATCATACAGTTTGGGTTTGCAAATACAGATCAAAGTGTGGCCCTGAGTTGGCCTGGATAAAAGCTGAACGATTTTTCAGAATTCTATAAGCAAAAGTAGCTAATGGAATGTACAATAAGAGAGAAGCACCACAAACTAACAGGAAGCCACCTGAGTTGTGTCACTTTGCCAAAGCTTCGTATGCAAATTTACATACATAAGGAGTCTGAGATAGACAGATACCAATACAGATGACACTACAGATACCAATACAGATAAAAATACAGATTGAGGCAACAACAAAAAGTGGCAAGTTAACTTTACCTTCAGTTTTCTTTTCTTTTTTTGATACCTTTGATTGTTTGGCTGGTTGAAAAGTGGCTTGCCACATAAATTTGCACTTTTGTATTGTTTGTCAAGCAATTGAGATACTCAGATTGGCTGACAATAAAGGGAGGGGTACAGGGGAAAGGAAGATAAGAGAATCAGTATGACAGGTTTGAGTTTTTAAAATGTTTCTATTATGCTTCATTTTTAGTCACATCTATGTCGGGAACTACACAAAATTTTGCATCCAAATAAAATTTTTTTTTTAAATAAATATATCTAAAAATAATTTGGTACAATTACTGTGAGTCCATGCTGCTGGTATCAATATTAAAGTCTTCTTTAATAGATCGTTTCTGCCGCCCATTTACTGTACCATTTTTATCTGCATTTTTGTGCCGCTTTTCAACATCTTTCGTTGGTACTGTAGAGGAACCAACCTTATAGCAATCATAATTGTTAATAAAGTGTTTTGAATATTTAATCAAACTTTCTGCTTCAGCAATACGTTGCCGGAACCTTTTTGTAGCCTCCTGCTCAACGGGATCATTTTCCTTTGGTGGTTTGTTATCCAATTTCTCCAATTTAGAATATATATTATGTAAGTCCAAAAATATTGCTGCAATATCCTCATTGACCACTCGTGACTGCTGTATATAGGAATCAAGTGTGCATTTAATGGCTTTAACATGTTCCTGCAACTCATCGAAGTAATTTAATTCAAATAAGATTCTAGGTACAATGAGTCCTATTAAGCTATTTTGATCAGACGATTGACAGGTTGTCTCCAATCCATTCAACGTTTTCTGCACTATATTAATAACTAGGTCTCGATTAATTGATCCTTCGGAAGAATTCATACCACCTTCCAATTTTAAAGGAAAATCCATTTGATCAACACTTTTATTTCCAATGTTCAAATTTTTAGAATTCACCTTTGATGGTGAAGTCTTAGAATTATTTGGGGTGGCTGCAGACATTTTAAACCGGCGAAACATTAGATAGATTTACTATGCTTTTATTTTTTTTTTTTTTTTTATAACTTTTAATTTTGGAGAAATATTTTTATTGTTATGTGTTTTAAAATGTAAGAGAATAAACTGACTGGGTATAGATTTGTAAACTGAACAAGTAAATAAAAATAATGACAGTTATTTCATATCTTGCTACGATTTTTCTCAAATCGGTTTACTATAAAGACCTACTAAGAAAAATATATTTTACTTCTTCATAAAAAGAAACTTTGTTAAACTAACAAATTTTGC
Source organism: Zygothrica quintamaculata (assembly GCA_037044455.1). NCBI lineage: Eukaryota > Metazoa > Arthropoda > Insecta > Diptera > Drosophilidae > Zygothrica > Zygothrica quintamaculata. The sequence goes on along the minus strand of JBAMBS010000293.1, from coordinate 73,792 downwards.
AAAAATTCCACAAAATAATTGAACAAGTTTATTGCTAAAGTGTTTTTTTTTATATACATTTTTTGCATTTTACTTGATTCTTGTCATTCTTTTCATTTCTAAATGGAATTTGCTTATTTGCTAAAGGCCAGAAGCGTGTGTTAAATCAATTCCCAACACATACACACACGCACATATAAACATGGACGAGCAAACTGCGCACTATTTCCTGACTGACGGCATACCTCCTGGCCAGCGAGTCCTGGCCTGTTCTACTGGCTGCCTAAAACATGAGCAAAATTCATGCACACAGTGAACATATTTCGTGCCATTTTTATTTCAACATGCAAAAAATAGCTACGCATACCAGCGGATTAGTGTAGTAGGAGTAAATGTATGTGTCTGTGTGTGTGTGTATATATGTGAAGGAGTCAGTGGCCAATGTCCAATACCATGATGTTCATGGCATTCCATGCGCGACACTGTGCGCTGTCAACAATCACGAACCAATTGTCTATAAATACCAGCAACGTTAAGGCATAAACTCACTCACAACGTATAGACCAGTAGGCAATCTCATACCCAAATCCCAATCCAGCAGCTCCAATCCCCTATAGACATACGCACATAACTGTTCTGGGGGCTATATCCTAGCATTGTATCCTGGGTGCTTGGATAGTAGTGGTACTGACTACTGGATATTGGTTATTGGGTACTGGGTAACTCGGACTGGCCCATTGCTACTTCCGTTCTGTCGTTTTTCATTACATCGCATGTAACTTCCGGTTTGTTAAAGCGACACGCACTGCGCGTCCCAGTCGACTTCCACCCAAACCTCTACCCGACATCTCTCATACCCAACGTTGTTATGGCTGCTGACATCCGTGCAAACAAACGAGCCATTGAACATACGAACCGAACGAACATCAGTAGCAGCAACAGCAGCAGCAACAGCAGCAGTAACAGCCAGACTCAACCCTCATTCCCTTTATTCGTCGACACAAACCAAACTGGCTGCTGCTGCTCCTGTTGCTACTCCTCCTGGTTTTCCTACTTTTACTACTCCGACTCCAATTCGGCCTGGGTCCTGTTTGTCCGCACGTTTAGACTGGAAATGACAAATTCACTGTAGGTGGGCTCTTGGGCCTCTACTTCATTCCCTCTCTGGTTCTTTTCGTCGCTACGCTTAACTCCACCAACACGTTTGCGACTCAGCAAACACCATCATCAATTTCCGTTGGGAAATCACACAAAATTTTTGCACAAACAAAATGTTTGCTTGGTTCCAAGCTACCGATTTTTGCATGCCACAGTTTGTGGCATCATACTTGTACCTAGTTCTAACTGAGAGCTTATCTGCCTGTATTCATAACTATTCTGAACAACTACTAAAAACTTGTCTGTCATAACACAAAGAACGCAGTTATTATAAGATTTTATCTCTATCTTTCTGTCTTTCTCTGTTTACATGCTTTAAGCAAAGTGAAAACTTCATTGCGAAGCTCATTTAAGAGTTTGTTAAAGGATTTATATAAAATCTGATCTATTTCTATAATACTTTAGTAAATTATAGTTCCAATAAGACGATATATACCACATAACCAAATCTTGGTATATGTATGCTCTTATGGAAACTCGCTATATACATGGCGTATACGTAATTACTTTAATGTGTCCATTCGAAGTGCAAAGCCAAGCTGAACTGGCTATAACCCAGATAAAGGCAAAACTTTTGCAATTACAACGCAGCGTAAATGAAGTAGAAATACAAAGCAAAGCATAAAAGCTGATGAAGTTTTTGGTCAGAACAGTTCAGACCTGGCCAAAACCCAGCAGCACCAGTATCAGTACATGGAACAGCAAGAAGAGATACTCGACAGTGTATAAGGGAACGCTCGATAGCATCAAATCAGTTTTAAGTGCGTCTTATTTTTTTTTTCTCTTTCTTTACCCCTTTAACGTTTGCTAATTAGCCGTTCAACTATAAGGAGCTATAAAAGGAGTCCAGTTAAAAGCGCGTCTCATAAAATTATGCTTACTTAAATGAACTCGAAGAGGCTTTAAAAACTTTTACTGAAAATTTTTGCTAAAACATATGCAAAAATTGTTGAAAAGAGGATTGGAAGTTGTTGAGTGGGTTGTGGCAACAAGAAGAAGAAGAAGAAGAAGAAGAATATAAGAAGTAGAAGAAGACACGGAACGAGCAAGCTGTCTCGACTTAGGTAAGGTCCTGGCAACACATAAACTTTTGATGACTTTTTGAAAGTTTTTACGCTATAAAATATGAACACAAATTACACGCCAAATCTTTGTAGTGCCAATAACAACAACAACCATAACAATAATAGCAACAAAAACAACAACAACAATAATAATAATGGGTACCCAATGGCAACAGATTGTTACAAATTGAGCGACCACATAATCATCCAGGCTTCTAACTTAAATTCGTAACATCCTTAAAACTAACCTGAATAAAGCTTTAAGGATAACTATGAAAAGGGATATCAACTTTCAACAAGCAAATTATGTTTAAATACGACTGAAAAGGCCTTTCAATGCTACAAACAATTGAAGCTGCTTAATATGCTACATCATTATTGAGAAGGATCACAAAGCATAGACAAAGCATTAAATATATTATTGTTGTACTTAAGCCGATTATTTACCAGTAGCTTCAATCGACTATTTTGATTGTTACTGCAACTTGCAGCATCTTTTGTTAATGATTGTATAGAAGCATTTGCTAATCAGTTAACGTAAACCCTTAAACGGCATAGAAAGGACTTAATATATTCCATATGATTTATGTTACTAGTTATAGTTACTGCACTTAAATCAGATAAATTCTTAATCTCAACTATAATGGAGAAAAAATATAAAATTTACTTGAATCTGCCTGTATGTGCCAACTCTCTATATATTTTACAGCTTTAAGTACTTAAAACGTGCATTATACATAGATCGTATCTCAATATATTTCTTTCGTTTTCTTCCATTTCGATTATTGAAACAAGCAATACAACAATACAACTAGCTCAAGGTTGCAATGACATCGACAATTCCAATCTTTCGATTCTATTAAATGTCGACACTCTGTTCTCTCCTGGGCCTCGAATCGCCTGTCCCTTGTCTGCCCCCTTCCTCACACAGCTTAGCACAGTGAGAGAAAAATTTCTGTTGCATTTGTCGCATCGGCGTTTCGTTTGTCAGCCAAAATGCAAATATCGCTCTAAACATAAATCGAAGCATTTTCAATAAATCCCCAAAGCGCTTTCCTCTACCAATATCATGCACGCACCATATACCCCGGCCCCCCTTTCCTATATTGTTTCCACTGTCTGTCCAATCGTTGCAAAAAAATCAAAAAACAAAACACCAAAAAAAAAAAAAAGAAATTGTCAACGAAAACTGTGAGACATGAGAACAATGTGTTTCACTATTTACAATTGAATTTTCTGCTGTTGATTTGACACATTCTCCAACCCTGCGCCCTACCCTCATCCCTAGCATGTTATGCCCGAAACTGTAGTCGACTCCATAACTGTCAATGGGTATTTTTGTTTTTTAACCTCTCAGCACTATATTGAAATTTGATAGAAAAATTGCATTGCTACGTGAAACTGAGGAACAACAACAAATAACGACAACGTTTCTACATAGACCCTGAATAGGTATTTACATTGATAAAGTTTTAATCAGTATTACTCATTCGAAGTTAATAAATAACACTAAACAGTTAACTTAATAATAATCTATCAAATTATCACTAAAAACAGCGAACTATTTGTTTATTTAGCTGAGGTGCAGCAAGCACTTAGCGAAGACGCAAACCTTCAGCCCTTTGTAGCGCGTTGTTAGGTCTAAAATTTGTATTTTCAATGTAGTCAAAAGAAGCAAATATTTGGTTAAGAGATTTCAATATAACATTATATATATATTAAACGTAGTAAACGTTGAATATTAATTAATAATAATAATAATAATAATATTATATATATATTCCTCTTTTATATAAAATGTTCTTTATGTTTATTGCCACATCTTGCAAATAATCTATTAATAAAAAAAAATAATAATTATTAATATTAAATAAGGAAATAAATTCAAATTAACATTTTCTTTACTTATATTAAACTGTAACATTTTGGATTTATGCCTTTTTTACCTTTTCTTTGCCCTCTGCTGCACATCGTGTTTTGTGACTCTTATACACAACTTTTGCCGGCATTTTCTATTGCTCCAGTTTTAGCTTCGGTTTCGTTATGGCATTCGGCTTTTGCTTGAACGAATCTTGCCCTACCGCAAGCAAAAACTTGGTCAACTTTTTCAGCCGAGTGGTAAGCGCTCTCTCTCTCCATGTTTACTCATATTAAATGCGTATTCAGCGCTCTGACTTTCTCTCTCTCGTTCTCTCACTTTCTTTGTGTGCGTCTCTTTATCATATATGTATAGTTTTTACTCTCTGTTGTTTGCCATACTCGTAGTAACTGTAATGACTCTCGTTTGTAGTTTCGTTTTGGCAGTCGAGTTTATGTCTTCATTGCAGGATCCCATTTGAAATTTATTTGCATGCCGGTCAGGCAATCGAGACGTCAGGCAGCTCTATAAATTAAACATAAATCAGTTGCACGGCAAATCGTTTGATTTCATTTCGAGAGACCCTTTGACTATAACCTCTCCTCTCCCTTCTACACCCACTCGTTACCCCATTTACAAACTGTCTACTATTAAAAACCCTCACCTAGTTCTAGCCAACCCGCAATTACACAACAGACGCGACTGTCACGTATTCCATGCATGAGCAACTTCGAATGCCCAGCACCGAAATTAATCGTAGCTATAAACAACAACAATGCAATGCGACAATTGGTTTTTCAAAAGAGGCAATACGATTGGTATTGTGGTTGGGGTATTTGAGACGTGGAGATGGTGAAGAGAGGGGGGAAAAAAATACAAAAGGCCTACACAAAATTGATAAGCAAATAGCCATTTAATGGACTTGCACTGAATAGCAAAGTACTCGAAATGATTAGCCGCGAATGAGTCAAAAGCTACCTCAGCTCCTGTTTTAGGTGTTCCACCTGCTGCTCCAGATCCAGTTACAGCTCCTTTCAAGCGTTTGACATTTTGCCATTATGAAAATCGATAAGAAATTGAAGCGTTTTGTGTCCCCTGGCACGCACCTCGATAAATGCTATCACCCACACCCAAAGCGACACACATACACATACATATTCCTTGAACACACTCACATACTCACGCACACATTGAAATATATATTTTTTACGACACATTTTCCACTAAATTTACGGGTTGCCATGCGAAACTTTAAAAGAAATTCGCGAACTGTGCACCATTTTATGGAGGGGGAAGGAAGGGATTTGAAGAGGTTTGACTTTCATGAAAGCAGTAAGGAAACAAAACGCACGTGTGCTCGTAAAATATCCTAAAGGGTTGTCTTCTTCCTCTACCTCTTCTTTTCCTTCTGCCCCTGCATCTTCTTGTTTAACAGCATAACAAGAGAAAGGTATCAGAAATGCAAAAGGTAAAGAAAAATATGTTACCTTACCACATGGTATGAGTATGTTGCACTTTTTATTTTAATCGAGACTTTTTAAGTTTGTTAAGAAAGTTAAATCTTTGTCTCAAATTTATATAAAACTGAACCATTTATAACAAGGATTAATTTATAATATATATTTCCGTATACTTATATAAACAGTTCATAAACAATAAGAAGCGTTGAGTTGTTTAGCCTTAAGCTACTTTGTTTTATGCCTATTATTTTAACATCATTATATATAATCTCATTCATATGGTTGTTGTTTAAATCTTAAGGTAATATATAAAAATTGAAAGTCTTTGAAAATTGGCTGAATAGGAAATATCTTTTGGTTGAGCTAAGCTTCCACTTTTGAAGCTCTTTTGGCAAAATCACTTCAATTATATATCATAGAAACAATCTCACTCATCGATTTGATGATTTACATGTGTATTTTAAGCATCCTTTTATTCTAACAATGTTGTAGTTGTTGTTCGTGTTGTTGTTGTTATTGGTATTGGTATTGTTGATGTTGACGTCAGTATAAAATACGCAATAAAATCAAATCATGCTCAAAATTTTATGAATATTCATGACATTAAAAGCTCTTGAATTATTAACGAAGATTTTCGACTAGCAAGTGCGCACTGAAAAAGCACTTGGCTAGCACACACATACATACAAAGACACATATATACGAATACAAATATACATAACAGATACACACACACACACTGTTACACATAAAACTCCTACTACCATCAGTACAAAACTGTTCAATTATGAATTTTGACAATGTCTGCCTGCAAAAGGTGCAAAATAGGCGAAAAACGAAAAATGGGTAAAGCTGCATGTATGTAGGAGGGGGATGGTAAAGACTACCGGTAACAACCCTTAAGTGGGCTGTGATAAGAGGCCTTCAGTTACCCCCAATCTGTATGTGTGTGTGTGTGTGTGTGTATGTATATGAAGTGTGTTGAAGTGTCATTGAAATAAGCCAAAAAGTGCAGCATGCAACATAAAGGCACAAGTGAAAGTGCAAACAAAGGCGCTGATTAAACGATAGAGATAAAAGGGTGTGGCATCTATTGAATGCATGTTAATTGAGGGACCCCAAAAACTTGACTCTCAACACTACCCAGTCCCCCTCTCTACGTTTATGTGGGTGTGTGTGTGTGTTTGTGTGTTTGTATGAAAAACCTTTAGCCTGGAAAACAACTTCCGGCGATTGTCTGCATATAAAATTGCAAAAGGCAGGCGCCAACTGTGAGCTATATATATATACATATACAGATATATATGTATACGTGTGTGTATGTGTGTGTTTAAAGTAAAGCCATCTATTGTGCTGTTATGGCTAAAACAATGGCCCAAAGAGACTACAATACATATAGTTCTTTGAACGGATAAACACAAGTGTTTTGTGTGGTCATGAAACCAGACGCCAACCATCACCCCCCGGAGGCGCTGTTTACCCGAGTTACTAACAATGGACCGAAAGAAAGGATTATAGCTGACGCTGCAGAATATGCTTAAAACAACAGTTCTTAACTTAAAAAAAAGAAGAGAAAAATTTAACTCCTGTTTGACTTTTGCCCCCAATAAACGATTTGACCCACAATAAAGAAATCGTCTAGACACAGCCCACACAAACACCAACACACACATACATACCCATATAAATAAAAAGAAAACATATATAGCACACCTTTGCCTTAGCATTCTTAAGGTTGATTGACTTTCAATGAAGATTATCAGCAAATTTGCATATTGTAAAGAAAGCTAACTAAGGTGAGAACAAAGCGAGAAATAAAATTCAAATAAACGAAATTCTTTTGCATGAATAGCATATAATAACTTAAATATTCAGTTACAGCATACTATATAATATATATGTATATAGATATAAATATATATGTGTGTATTTAAGTATGTAAATATATTAAATTTTAAGTTAAGTTCATAAAGTTGGCAGCCTTCTTTCAACTTTGACTGTGTAGTGCAACTGCTGGCAGCATGCAGTTGGCACAAGCCACTTGCCGCTTGGCACTTGCCACTTGCCACTTGGCAGTAAGTTGTATGTAACATGTTGTTGTTGTTGCTCTTGCTGCTGTTGGGCAAATTAGCGCTGATGACTCACAGATTAACGAGCATGTTGCCAGCCAAGTGAGACGAAGTGTGAAAATGATTAAAAGTCAGCATTTACACTGAACTTTATTGCATTGGTCACTACTGACCAGGCGAACGTTGCGTATACTTAATATAAAAATTTCTACTTGTATAGAATTATAACAGTATATAGATTATATATATATATATATAAGTATATATATCATACCCTGTATATAATATAATCAATATTTACTTTTATCATGTTTGAAAATAAAATGAACAAAGTAAAAACGAAACATCAAAAATTACAACATAAAATTGTACGCGAAATGTTCAGCAAGTTGCGTAGGCAAATGGCCCGAAGCTTTAAATATAATAACAACAAATGTAATCAGCTGGTAAATGTATCTTTATCCGTGTACTCAACGTACTTATATATTTGTATCTGCCAGTATTTTCACTGTTTGTTTTTTAGCTGTTGTTTTTCGTATATATTTGCCATACATTATGGCCAATTTCATCTGACCTTGTCAACACAGAGCCAACACAGCATCTTTTTTCCAATTATTGAAGCGCATGAATCTGATTGTAGCTTCTAATTTTAACTTTATACTGAAATTTTATATAAAAAATTCACTGTTTATTTTTTATAGATATTTTCTCGCATAAAAAGATGCAATTACAAGTAGCGTCTAATCGACTTGGCCATAACTCACATCGTTAGCCAAACTAGCTGCAGCTTAGAAGAGAGTGTTGCATTAAGTTTTCGATATTTTCTTTTTTGTTGTTTTTGTCCCAGTTTCTCTGGCTCTTGTCTCATATTGCACATGTGTACAAGCAGTGGGAAACGTGCAGCTCATCCTCGTCGCACCAATTATCGTGATACTCGCTATGGATGCTCTTATATCTCTGGTTGTTATTCTCAGTGTCCTGCTACTTGTACTTCATGTTGTTGTTGCTGCTGTTATTGTTGTGATTGGTATTGTCCTGGCAACTAGGATGGTAACGCTCATATCCCTTGGCTAAATCAGAAAACAGCTACCGACGACAACTTCGTTGTTGTTTCTACAGTTGTACTTGTTGTTTTTGTTATTATTTCTTTTTGTTGTTCTTCTTTTTCGTGCTATTTCGTTCTGTTTTCTACGTGATGATGTTAGAATTTCACTTTTGTTACACTCGCTGCCAGACAATTGCAACATATTGTTGCGCTTGTTTTTACCCCGCTCCCCTAATATCTATAGCAGTTGTCCCTGCATCATGCTAACAATATCTCTACTCACTCTCTCTTTTTTTTTGATTCTCTGTTTTACGCTGCCCCAATCCAGATTCCCATTTCCATTTTCGATTGCTTTTTCCTGAGTTTTTTTTCCTTTCTCTCTTTCTCTCTGCCTTGCAACTGTTTTTTGTGTCTGCTTGTTGACAGCGTCCAAATGGAATTCAATTGCGTGAAAGATGGCAAACACTCAGTTTGAGGGAAAATGATATAGATGCTTTTAATTAGAGACTTGCATATTAACTCTACCTTAATACTTGTTGATTTGATTCATACTTGTTGCATATATTAATACGGAAAATCATTTTGAATCTTATTCAATGTTTTAGCTTTCAATAAATTTCAATTACTTTTACGTTATTTATATTTCCGTAAATGAAAATCATTGTGCAATCAATTTGCTGCTTTAATTTTGTGGTTGCTTTTTGTGTTTCATTTGAAATTTATTAAAAATCCCAGGCACACTTCTTTTCTTATGCTCCTATTTATTTTTGTCTTTCTATCTCTATCTCTTTCTATCTTTCTCTCCGTCTATAATCTGTCACGTAAATTTGTATGGTTTTCTTGCTGAAAATGATGAACAGACATTAGATTTATTTATTCCACAATATAAATGCACATTGTAAATGCCGTTTCCATTATGTAGCCCTCAACTTGGATGGAATATAAAAGCTTAAGAACAACCACAACAAGAACAACGATAACAACAACAATCACAACAACAGCATAAGAGAATAAGAAGTAGCAGAGAAATTGAGAGAGAATCAATTTAATTTTACAATATCCGCTTTATGCTCGTTTCTACCTGGGAGAGAAGCAGTAGCAGACGTGACCAATTTAGCCAAAGTTACAAATATTTTGTTATTTATTTTCTAATGAATGAATCCGACGTGCGGACGCGGACATTTACAAGGAATATAGAAAATATATATACACACAAACACACATATAAATATACACACACAGCTGCTATTGTTTCCATTGCTTTTGCTGCTTTCTTTTTCTGTCCTTGTGGTAATCGACGTTTAAGCATAATTAAGTAATAATTTCATTTGTTTTCTCATTTCTATTTTTTATGACTTTTCTTTATTTTTATATATTTTCTGCTCGCTTTTAAGGTTTGGCTTAAAGCTTTTGTAAGTATACCCACGTATTTTTGCCTCATTGATTTGTCAACGGCATTGTCCTTGTCGCTCTGCTTTGTCAGCCTCAATGACAGTCACCTCTCTACTACAACTACCACTACTATGCCTCTGTCTGAAACCTGTGACAGCCTATCACAGCTTGGAGGTTTCGAGGTAAACCTCAATTCAGGCCAAACGTTTACGGTTTTACCGGGACACCGACGTGCTGACAGTTAACGGCGACGATGGCAACGGCAACGGCAACGGCAACAGCAATGCATTGGCAATGGCAACGGCGACACATGACATCTGCATCCGACAAAGTGATTTGTAAGGTGTTGCATACTTTTCAGCGCTTCCACAATATTTCAGGTTTTAGCTTTCAGTGACAATCTGCTAACTAGCTGAAATTTACCATTCCTTTCCTTTGAGTTAACATATGTGAGTGTGAGTGTGTTTGTGTATTTGTGTGTTTACTTAAGACACTTTTTACAGACTTCGTTAGCCAAGTTACATGAATTGAAGTCAACTGAAAGTTAGTTCTTTTTACCAAGAACAGCTGGAAACTTTGATAACTTCCAAGAAAATTTTGCAGATATTTCATTGAAAATGTTGCTTTTATGATCATACTTATATGTACAGCTATCAGATATTTTTACTTTGACAAGCTTCAAAATAAATATTATATATATTACAAATAATATTTTAAATATAGTAAAAAAATAATAGCTAGTGTATGTAAGTATTTGGTCGAATGACTTCTTAAGCTGCTTTTACCTGCCATTCAGATAGTCAGAAAACTCTTAGCCATTTACTGCGTAATCTGAGTTTACTCTAGTTGCATTATAACCTAATTGAAAGCTATGATTTTCATTGTTGTTGTTATTATTGTTTGTTGTTTGTTGCTTGACTTCCTGCTTGTCTCGGTTGCCTGGTTGCCACGCCTGCATAACTAAAGCTACCAGTTGAGTGCAAAGCGTTCATAAAGAATGGCAAATGGCAAATGGAAAATGAGAAAATAGAAAATGGAAAATGGCATTGAAAAACGGGGATGCACTTAAGTAGCAAAAAACGCAGTACACAGCAGGTGGCAAACAACAGCATCTAAAAGTTGCAACAAACACAAAAAGAACAATAGTAAAAGCTGACCACGCCTCTTCAACAATTGCAGAGGTTGTAAAAGTTGTTTCTACTTTCAGATGACATTTTCATAAGTACATAAAACATATTAAAACCAATTTACATTTTTAAGGCTTAGATTATATAAAATCCTTAAGCGTTAAGAGGATAATGTCGGTAAGTCTTCAGGTAACCAAATAAAAAGTGGAATCAACTCTAGCAGTCACAAATGATGTGTTAAGTGATTGTTGTCTCTTCTTTCTAGGCATTGCAACAACTACTAAAAGCATTCTTTTTTTTTGTCCCTAACCATCTCTCATACAGGCACAACAACAATAGCGTAATGTAACAGTACAAACATAAGAAGGAACCACATTTATCACATGTGCAGCTAAAAACTTGGCTAACAGACAACGTCAACAGCAACGAGAAGCGACTCTCAGTATATCCCGTATTTCCTGTTTCAAGTTTTAGTTTCTATTTCTTGTTGTTACTTTTGCAATGAGAAAAATGCTTTTTTCTCTTTGTTTTCTTTTACTTCTTTGTACTTTAACTTTAGTACAAAACTAAAAGCAAGTCAACGCAAGTTGGCATTACGTTTCCTACTGTAAACTACCATCTAAGCTGGCCAAATGTGAGTTGTTTAATGGATAGTTGAAAGTTGTATATGAATTATGTAGTTGACATAAGAAATTGCCTAACTATAGTACTTTTCCTCTAGAACCCTTTCATCAATTTTCAAATCCCTATAGAAGATTATGAATCAGATTAGAGTCAAGTCGTAGAAACGAAGCAACAGTCATGAAACATTTTATGGCTAATATTCTTACTAACTGGGACAATAAGCAGGCACCTAATGAGCGATTTGAGTGTCCGCTATTAGGAGCCCATCGCAGATCCTTATATTATCCTTCTCATATGCATTTATATATAATAGTTCGCTTTTTTCTTATTCAATGGGAAAACTATTAAACAATATATAATCATTTTTAATAATATTTCATTAGTTAGATAAACTTTTTAAATTTGCATCAATTATTAATTAACCAAAGCTTTTTTCTTGTAATTTAATAATTTTATAATTTAAGCATATTATTTATAAACTATTAAATTAAATCGAAAACTCAAAAAAAATGACAATTATATTATTTAAAAAAAAAAATTAAATTATATATAGTTTTTGTTAACAATACTTATAACAACAATAATTATTATTATGCAAAAAAAACGTAAAAAATTTAATTAATTTTATTGATGTCGCTTATGAAACTTTCCTTTTGCGATATCCTTAAAATAACGGCATAACAATAATTAATAATTATTGCATGCATTTTATTGCAAATTTGCGATAAGCGCAAATTATTGAATATAAATGTTGAACAGCGACACGTTTACCGTTTTTCCCTTACTCTTCACCCTGAACCCCTTACCCTTAAATTTCAGTCTCTAACCCCTGTTGCGATGCGCTCAAATGATTCAATTAAAGAAAATAATTTGCATTCAACATTTTTGTTGCAATTTCTGTGAGCCAACAACAATGGCCACAATAATTAAGAAAATGCAGGTATACACGACTAAAGCATACCCTTAACATATGTCAGCATACACAAAGTTCCGTTGAACTAATGTTTAACCGATTTATATTGATACTTAATTCAACTCTTTAATGTTTAACCGATTTATATTGATACTTAATTCAACTCTTTAATTAGATTCTCATATAAAACATAAGCAAATGCAAGTTTATTTCAACAACTGATCGCTAATATATACAGTCTAATATTGGAACTGATCATATACAATTTGTTATCCTTTTGGCTGCTCACACAAAAATAAAAACAAAGCTCTCCCTCTTTTGCCACTTTGTACAGGGTATAACAACAATTACAGCTGCAAATAAATTACATTAATATAGGTGGAAAAATGTTCGCATGTACAAAAAATTAAATAAACCAAAAGATAACAAAAAATGGAAAAATGCGCAAAATAAAAGAAAATGTTAAAAAATTAAAAAAAATGCCAGCGAGTGTCAATTTAAGTTCATCAGTCGACGGGCAGCGTTGAAGCAGCGAATTGAAATTATTTTCAATAATAAAAAAAGTTAAAAAACAAACTGTAAAAGGTAGATATATATACATATAAAAATAAATATGTATATACACCACAAAAGGAAAAAAGAGAGAATGTTGAGGTTTTACCTAGAGAAAGTTGTCTGAAAGAGTCCTTAAAATTCTGGTATAAGTTAGTTAACTTATAGGTGCAACAGGACCAAGTAAAGAGAAGTAACAATTTGAGTGCTTAGCCAATTTGAGTTAAGCACCTCTAAGCAATAGGATATGCTAAATATAATTTTAAGATATCCTTCAAGTAATTAAGAGTGTAAAGTATATTCCAAAAAATGCCATAAAAATTAAGCTGTAATTGTGTTTCTTACAAGAGTATTGAATAAAGTAAGAGCATCTTCAAGTTTACTTTATAAAAAAAAAATAGAATCTTGTAGCATTGCTGTTGTTGGTGTGGTTGCAGTTGCCACTATTGCTGTTGCTCGCACAATTTGCATGTCAATGGACGGCAATTCGTCTCTGGCAGTGTCCAATACGAAGGGGCAGCATTTGGTTGAGTTCTTTTCACTACTACACCCATTCATTCATACATTCATTCATTCATCTATCCATCCATCAGGATGGTAGGAGTATTTCCATATGTCAGCGTCCTTTGGCCCCATTGCAGAAGACAGAAAGGTGGCAATTTGTTGTTGTCACTTTGCACCTGCCACACGAGCGCACACTGTACGATGCGAGTTTTAAATTCATTTAACCACAAAAATGTTAACCACAAAGCGTTAATGCCACGCCCATCATGCCATGAACGATGCCATACTGAATTTAATTACTCAAGTGGCAGGCGAAAACGCTGTCCAAATGCCTGACCAAAAGGCTGTCATGAAAGCAAACTTTCAAAGTGGCAAAATGGTAAAGTGGCAAAGTGGCAACGTGGCGAAGTGGCGAAGTGGCGAAGTGGCGAAGTGTTCGACGCTGTTGCTGCCGCTTGCTGTGAAATATTGAATTTATAGCCAACATTCGGACATATGCATTTTATTGTGGTTTTGCATGTTGACCACGCACACACAGCATACACAAACACACACACACACACACTCACATACATTACCAAGCAGATAAAAATGATTAAAAGTTATTTAAGAATATCGCGACTTCTCCCTAGACTCGCATATAAAATTTATTTATTCTTTTTTCCCCTCTCATTTATCTTTGACTTGAAAGGATTCAAAATCAAATTGTTGATTAATCAACATATACAAATAGTGTGCGAATGTGTGTAGATTATATAAATCGCATTTATATAGATTTTATATATCATTTCTCTTGATTTCCTTTATTTATTCCACACTTTCGAGTGGTTTTTCCCATTCAACAACAGTGGCAATAACTAAAGTATCTATAAAAAAAAAGTTAGCTAACAAAGTATATGAACTTTACTAGAAATAAAGATATAAATTATATATATCAAATATAGATTTTGGTATAGTAATAAGGGGATAACACTTTTACAATTAAAGACTCCATGCCATGGCTCAAAAAGTTTTACCAAAATATTTGTAAGAAAAACTTTCAAAGAATCAGCCAAAGAGTTACATTAATTAAATCATTTTCTTTATTAATTAAGCGACTTGCTTAAATAGTTAATTAATTAATACATTTAAATGGCAATTGAATATATAAAATCAAATAAATATACTAATATAAAACGATAACTTTTAATGTTCTATAATAAAAAACTATATTTTTTTTATTATAGGTAATTTTTTTAATATTGAAATAATTATTATTGAAATTAAAATTGTTATGTGAATGCCAAAGTCGTTATTTATAATCAGCTTACAACGTTGTCTTTTTGTTCCTTTATAGTATTAAATAGATTATATATATCAGTCTGTATATATATATATATATATATATAGGCACTAATGTATATTCAGTGTAAATCTCGATTTCGCTTTGCGTATCCAAGAGTATAAGGGAAATGCCTAGGCGTCTAGGCACTTAAGCAGTTTACCGTTGCGCCTCTGAGTGGCAAATGGTAAGCTTCTGAGGCACCCAAAGGGATATAGCTACAGTTTTAGCTGCAGCTGCAGGCAATGGCAATGGCCATGGCCGTAACAGTCTTACCAAAAACAGGACTTCGACTAAAATATTCGATTTTTGGCACTTGCCATCCAACTCTTTAAATATGCATTATGTTCCTTTAGAACAAGCCAAGCAGACACACTGAAACATGCCAGCAAACATATATATACAGAGAAATATAAATACATACATATATATACACATACACATATACATACATAATAGTAAAACACTCTGTGGGGCCTTCAGTAGCAATGCCTAATGGCACTTAAGCTTAGGCGTTGCTCCAACAGCATACCTACATATGTATTAGTTATGCATATACATATATATATAGAAAGATATCTATGTAATGGTGTATGCAAACTGAAACTTCACTACTATTATATATATATATATATAAGTGTATTTGTATATATGTTAGATGTAAGTATTCCATTGCTGGAAACGTTATTCGTCGCCAGTGTTTCAGTTCGTTTCGCATTTTTGCAGGTGCAAATGCAAATTCAGAGGTAAACTGATTTCGTCTATATATACGACTGTGACTGTGAATGCGAATGTGAATGCAACTGTGAATGTGAATGTGAATTCGAATGCATTGTACATAATTTATACGCACTATGCAACAAACAGTTGCTGTCGAAAACTAGACAGAACACGCAACCCAAGTAAAGCCTAAGAAGGAATGATATATGAGAATTAAGTTTCTTTGAAAAGTTGCAGCAAGTGTGTTGCAAATGGTTTCCAAATGATTGAGTTGTTCATCTCTTGTCTAACAAAAATTTAACATTGCAACATTCAAGACTAAATATTAGACAGTCTGGTCTCTCTTTTTTCTATGTTGATCACTTCAATTGGTGTTTTTGTGGCTGGTTTTTTTTTAGAGTAATGTACGTCTACATCAATAAAATGTATACAATATTTCTTTTAGTTCTTCACAGAAAACTCGTATAAAGTGACACCACAAAGGTCCGTGCTGCATAGCCGCGAGCTGCATTACAGCACAATCCTTGTAAATAAGCCTTTATCCGCTTTGGCAATGGGCACATATACAGTGTAAGGACTCAGACATATTGTCCAAATCCAGGCTCTGTTTCGTTTACTGTTGTTGCTGTTGTTTTTTCTTTCTCTTTATTCTTTTTTTTCTTTTTTGTATCATCATCAGCATTGTGTGAAGCGGCTTTTGTTTGAACAACAACAGCAACAGCAAAAGCAAAGCCTCAGACATACACCATGGCGTATGCGTAACGTATACATTCCACTTATAGCAAACTATATGTGTGTGTGCGTCGAAGCCGCTTTGTGTGTTAACGGTTGTAATTATTGCGCCTGAAATCCTTACACTTTATGTACATATATGTCTGGAGCCTGCTTGGTAAAAAAGGCAGTTGTTTCAGCGGTATTCTTTTTTCTCTCAGTGTATTTTGAGGTCCTTTGTCTGGGTCTAATTAGCACAGTTTGTGGCCTCTGACTTACCAGTTTGCTTGTGTGCACTATAGCTGTAAAGAAAGCGACGAACTTGCATGTTACCACATACAACTTATGTTGCATTGTTGCAGATATGTTGCAACAGCAGTAGCAGCAGCTGTCTGTGATATTAGCCTGTCTAAAGGACATCTAATAGTGACACAGTGAAATCTGCGTTGTGGGCATTGACCTCAAATTGTTGTTCAAAACAAATACCTAATCAATCTATAGAAAAGCAGCAAGAATGTATTTTAATAATCCATTCTTTCTGCTCATAATGTAAAATATTTGCTAAAGTTTTTAAATGCTGTTTAAATATTTATTGAAATTTGCTACTTCAATTAAACTTGTTAAACAATTCCATAATATAAAATACAAATATTTTCATATAAATTTAAGCATTTATCAAGGTATTTCTATACTTCAATTTGTATCATTGATAAACGTAAATACACACACAGGCAAAGATTTTCTTATATTTATGTCCTTTAGTCGTCTACAGTAATGACCATAATAGAATTTAGGGCCGCAATCAAGTGGTTCACTTGGATATGTTATAAAAGTAGATGCTAAATGTTAAAAAGTTGAAATGAGCACAGAATCAAACTGATGAAGGGTAACAAACACATATACAACATACAACATACAAATATAAACACATACTCACATACACACATATATTTATATATATACAGCATTCAATTTTGTGATCCAAAAACTGAAACTCTGCCCGGGTCAGGCTCTGTGTTCAGTCAGAGTGAAGGCAACGTATGCAAATTTCCTATTCACTTTGCTATCCAACACAAAGATACTTAGTCTGTATAGATAGAGAGCAATTGAGATAGATAGAGGGAGCAAGAGATAGAATACATACACACATTCATTCATCATCAGCCACATCATCATTTATACATTGTATTTGTCTGTGTGTTTGACTGTTGTTGCTCTCGTTGTTGGTGTTTCACTTGCTTTTTACAACATAAAACTGCTGACATTTGTTGTTTTCAATTTAGGACACTGTAAAACCCCAAATGCCTGTCACTCAGTCACACGCAGACATACACACTGAGTCCCCTTTACACTCCCCCTTTACCAGCAAAACTAAATCCATAGAATCTAAAAAAAAAATACTTCGTTTACTTTCTTTTTTTTACATTAATTGATTTACAATTTGGCAAAACTAAATTTACTTTAAATTGAGAATTTTAGAGAGTAAAAACAAGTCACAGGACAAACTCATAAATATCAAGAGAGAAACTCTATAAAAATGCTGATTTCTAAGTCCTGAACTATAGCCTGCTGCCTGTTACTTTAAAGCAACCTTCAGTTAGTATTAAGCATCATTATATATTATATGCAATTATGATGATTAATCATCACAATTTTAGTATCAGCTCGTAACATATATTATACACTTTTACCATTATATATATATATGGTTAACGGGGAACTATTTATAGCTGTGGGCCACAGCATACACAGGTGTTTTGTCAGTTTCCATTTTTCACCTCAATTTCCACCTGCCAGAGACTCAAAAAGCAAACGCAGCTCATTATGCAGTCTATTTACAGTATGCTTAAGCAACTAGTTCTCAGAAACTCTTGCCAAATCAACTCTCTACCCGCACTGCCACAGCTCACAGAGTGCATTGTAGTGCCACTTGCCACTTGCCAGTTGCTAGTAGTAGTAGTAGTAGTAGTAGTAGTAGTTGCAACTACCTGGTGAAGTCAGCATATACAAGGTCTACAGCCCATAACGCCCAGTGGCTTCTCTCTGAGTGCTGTGCACCGAAAATTAAAATTACTTTGGTTACGTCAAATAATGTTGCCTGTGGGCGCCACAGCCGGATGGCAACGTTGCTTGCAACGTTGATGGCAAACGGAGATGACAACCATTGCCCGCATCTTGCAACAGCAACAGCATCAGCAGCAGCCAACTATTTATAATGGCTGCAAAATAAAGTGCAGCCAGTGATAAATATGACATGGCCAGCATGGCATACCACTGCCAAAGGACCCTAAAAGCAACACCAAAAGGAGCACATTCAGCACGGGCACCTAAAATAGGAGACAATTCTGACAGCCATGGTAATATTTTTAATTACGCCAATGCAGACATTTTCTTTTCCTTTCAGGTGTTTAACTAACTGACATTTCCAATAGAAATGCCATAGTTATGACTATGTTGGCTCCAGCTTTGAATAGTTTATATTTCTTGCATACAATTCTTGCTTCTGCAATTTGCTAATAATAATTTTTGAGCAACTTTTCACTTGTTGCAGAAATAATTCATGTAAAAGTATTTGAAATACATTGATGAGATTTTAATGTTTTATTTAAATTATTTCTAAAATGTTAAACATTTTTTAAATAAAATATATTTAAATATTATTTTAATTCTATCTTTTAGCTAAAATTTATTTTAGTTTAAAGAATTCAAAGTTTACAGTAAAAAAGTGTAATAATTGTATATTTTATGCTGCGAACCACTTTTGTGTTCACTTCCTGCATATCCTGCAGCAATTTCTCGTGTTGCAATTATTCTGCCATGCACTTTTATCAATTCAAGGCAAAGGATGCAAAAAAAGGACTTCATAACGAGCAAAAAAATACTTGCATGCAATATTTTATGGTAATTTTATGCAATAAACGTTGAAATGTTTGTCATCAATTTCCTTAACTCATATTTCATGTGCTGCTCCATTGGCAAACAGCTTCGTCCTGCAGCTACCTTATCCTTAACCATGTTCATGTCTCTACCTACATTTCTGTTCTTGTCTCCTACTTACCCCCTTCCTAAACTGCAGAGTTTCTTCTATTATTTCGAACAGATCTTCGTACTTGCCTCTTAATGCCTTTCGCATTATTTCAATGATTTTTATTTTCATCTAGACTTTCAATTGAAGTAATATTTAATGGGTGTTCAAGAAAGCATTTATTAAACATAAACTTGTTATAATTATGAAACATATTTTAAATTATTTTATTTTATTTATTTATTTATTAACTAGCATAAAGTTAAAACTAGTAGACTAGCTTATATTTACTTAGCATGGCTTCTATAGGCCTTCAGCTAATTTTAATTAATTATATTTAGTATTTTTACTATTATAAAATATATATTTAATATAAAATTTAGTAGTCGGAAATAAATTATCATACAGTTTTTTAATGACATTTCAGATTGAAGTAGAAATCATAATTATACTGTTAACCAAAATTTGATTATGTATAGTGTATTCAGCTTACATCTGTAAGAGCACCCTTTATGTATGGGTGGATAGATAGATAGTCCTTTGAAGTGTTGTTATGGCAGATCCTTGCATTTGGTTTGCAAGAATTTTACACGCTTCTTTGGTTTTATGCGCGGCTAATGTGATTTCCAGCGCATGAAACCTATAAATCTAAGAAGTAGATATATTATATATATATAGATGTGTATGTATGTGTATACATGTGTATGTTTTGCCTTAGCATTTTCATTTTCAGTCAGTGAACGTACAGCTTTTATGTGCTTTCTATGGCTGCTCTAACGAGGCAGTTAAAGGGAAACAGCGCCAATTTCTGACGCCATTGCCAAATCGCCTTCACACATTAAATGCACATTTTTCTATAGATCCTCAAAACAGTTTGATTTAAATATTTTAATATTTTTTTATTTTTTTTTTTTTATTATTTTCTAATAAAAAAGCAAATGAAATATAACATTTTTATTGTTTTGCTAACAAACATTTGCATTTGTTTAGCCAAACAGATTTTTATCAAAAAACTGCATTAAAAACAAGAGTTCTCCAAATATCAACTAAAAATATTTAATTGAATTTAGCGATGCTCAAAATACTCTATAAATGTTAAAAATATATTTATGGACTTTTAATGGTTTAGGAAATATATTATTTTATTTAAATATCAATCTTTTTGATGAGCTTTATATATATATGCAATAAATCAAAAGAGTATCAAGAATTCATTTAATCATAAGTTTTTGATGAAGTTGTAGGTTTGTTAAGAATATAGTTATTAACACGGCTCGAATGAACTCCGTTCATTTTCACTTTCCTCTCAAAGAAACATGACAAATACACCCAACATTTGTAATTAAAGTCGAGCCGTGTTAATAACTATATTCTTAGAATTCATTTAATTATATATACATTTTACTACACTTTCTAATATGTTACTATATATATATATATATATATATATATATTATATTATACTTTACTATATTATATATTTATAATATATAAGGTTCTTAAAGCTACTTTAATTGATTCTTAATAGTAGAAATCAAATTGCATTAAATAGTTAACATTCCTTTTGAGGAACTCAATATATATATGGCCTCATATCGTAAAGAGAACAAAAAGCTGCAGTCTGAATGGCAATTGAAAATGCATTGGGAAAAGCAATTAGCCGAGTGTTTTTTCTATTTTCTTTTTTTTTTGCTTTTTTATATATACTATAGCAGGCTGTGGGCGTGGCAAAAAATAAAAAATTTACAACAATTTACCAAATTTTATGAGCAGCAGCAACAGCAACTAGTTTTGACAGCAACAACAAACAATTTACATTGAAAGCTATGAAAATGTAATGTTTAATGTTGGTTATTGAAATCTATTTGAAATCAGAGCCAGAACAAAGTGCGTTAAAGTGGTCAAAACCAGGAATGTTGGTAATGTGTTGAAATTTTATTGGTAAATCGCTATGTCAATAAAAATAAAATGCAAGAGTTGCGGTTTACGCTTGTAAACTTATATGGCAAGGTTAATCTCAGATTTTATGGCCTAATTGGTTATATATTGTAATATATTGGCAATATCATATGTTTATTTTTTAGCCTTAAAGTTAATTATGATAGAATTTTTCGTATGAATATTCAGTTTAATTTAAGTTAAAATTTATTTCAAATTCTTTAGTTTACTTTGCAAATTCCTCTAATTATATGCAGTAACCTCAAGCTGCCTCAAGCTGCAGCTCCAAGTAAATCCTTATCCTTATACTTACACGATATATGCACCCTTCATCAAGGTCTGCTCTGACAGTGCTCCACATTGAACTGACGCAGTGCCATTAAATATGCATACGAATGTTAAATGCGATGTGTCTTGAGCTGGATGCCAGTTGAATCCTGCTGCTGCCCCGAGATGTGCATATTGTAGTTGCCAAGCTCGTGTCTTGGTAGTAGTTGTAGCAGTAGTAGTGTTTGTAAATGTAGTTGTAGTGGTAGTAGTGTAGTAGTAGGTTTGTCTCGACATGACAAGGACAACAAGTAAACACAAACATTTATTATTTTTGTTGGCAGAGCTTCCAGTAGTAAAAGCAAAGCATGGAGCGTAGCGACTAATTAAACTGATGAGAGACAATGCCTCATGTAAAACACAAACAACTAACAACAACAACAACAAGAGCAAGAACAACAACAGCATTATTAAGAGCAACAACAATGAGGCCAATGAAGCTGCTACTACCAAATGCTACTACTAACAATTCCTTTTACCCAACTCTCCCTGTAATGCTGTTCTTCGCCCAGTATATGGTTGTATCCAAAATAACAAAAACAACAACAGAAACAAAATTTCAGAGTTTTGTCTTGTTTTTTGTGTTGCTGTAACAGCACATTTAAACAATTGAATACACACACACACATACACAAATACAGACACACACATGGTCAGTGGTCGCGAAAGAAGAGATGGGGAAAGGGAGGGAATGGGCGTGACAGCTGAATGTCTGTCCTCCAATACGAATTGTTGTCATGGCATTTGCACAATTTCCCACAATGAAAAATAAATAGGTGCAGGATTCATTAGGATTACAACATCGCACAACACAGTAATACACACACATACATATATATATATATTTATATATATATGTATACATAGAAAGAGACAATGAAAGAAAGAGAGAGAGGGATAGACAGAACGACATATGGACAGACACTATATTGAGTGATGATTCAGTTGGTTTGCTACAGTCCTTGCCTTGGGTCATCTACACGGAGAATGTCATCATTGAGTGTACACTGAATACTCGTACAAACATTTGTTGCAGTTGCCACAAACAGGATTTCAAAATGATTTCCTTCGTTCGTTGCATTGGCACATGTAAATGAGAGAACACCAGACAACACACACTCTATCTAGTATTGAATCTATTATGGAATTTATAGATGATTTGTAAGGTTTCAAGAGATTTTTTATCAAATCTTGCGGAATGGGTTAGTACCCATGAACCATTTTATCATATAGACGATGCTGCTAATGTTTTGTTATGATATGTATGGGCTGCTTCATCAGATACAACTTAATTATATAAAAATATAAAGCTTTAAGCGGTAAACACAGTTCTCTATCAAAAAACATCATTGAGCTGTCCAAGTCGATTCAACTATGACCTTTATCATATCATTAAAATATATATAGATAGCTGTATGAATAACTATAGGGCATACAACACTTTTGTTATATAGTATTATTATTTTTAGAGAAAATTATGGAAAATACAATTTGTAAATATTGTAGTCCACTTTGGTCATATTGTTATGGGTAAGTGTTGATTTTTTGTATTTACCATTGATAAATTTTGTGCTCTGTGCAATGTGCTCTGTGTCCTGTGCCCTGTGACCTATGCTCTACTACGTACTATAAATAGGCATAGAAATTTACATTTTCATTTGACATTTAGGTCAATATAATAAACGATTCAACCTGTATATTGTTCGTATATCGAAAAGTTAGTTCATTATGTGCAGTTGACAGCAGCAAAACCAAGCTCTTTGTTATAGTTAATCAATTCGATTTGGTTCGTTTTAATGATTATTTGAATAATTATTCATGAATATTTCAGTAATTGTATTCACCTATGAAAGCTACAACAATATTAACACAAATTAAGTGTAAAAAGCATTTGCTTTTATTTATAATTCTCATATTCCGACCTTAACAATTGCTCAACACACGCTGTTAATGGTCTCTTAAAACGAAATATATCGTTAATAAGCTGAGTTAAGTTATTATAATCAGTGTGATTATGTTTTATAGTAATGTTTGCTCATCTTTCTGTTAGCTACAACTGTTAGTTTCCTTTATTAGTACAATGATGTTTACCTCAAAATTTAGGAGTATTTCACGCTGCGACGCCTTTTAATTATGATATACACCGGCACATTACTAGCATCCTTCAGAGTTACCTTCCTATGTATAAAGGACATGCGACATCTTTCAATTGTTTACACAACAACTACGAGAAAATTCTCTCAGTTTTAAGTAAATAGCCAAGTCAAAATTGCATGTGGAATGCCTGCTGACATGCCCCACTGTAACTGCCACTTCCACTGCCACTACAACTCACTCTGTTGCTTTTACCTTGTACTGAAAGAGGCACAAAATATTTGGCTAATTTATAAAATGCACTTGCAACAGAACGTGACCAGGTTCAGGTACGCACACACACACACACACACCTACATACAAGCAAATTTTCATATGTAAATATACATGTGCGTGTGTGTGTGTGTATGGTGTAGTCTTTGACATACGACAAAAGTGCAGAGAAAACAACATGAAAAGTGCCGACAATGACGCACTTTGTGCTCATCGTTGACTCGACTCTGTTGGAAAAATAAAAATAATTTTAAACAGACCGTAGACGAATATTTTATACCCTTTAAATACTGTTTATAAGGTATAAATTATTTATTTTTATAATGTAAAAATGTATTGAACAGAAGATTTATAAAAAGGAAAATTACCTACATATTCAAAATAGATTTTAATAGATTATTTATATTAAATAAGATTATTTTTAGAGAGTATTTATTTCTAATGATACTTTCTATTATATAAGTTCTACTTAACTTATGCATAAGTTAGTTAAAATTTTGGCTATACCTCTGTTATGCCTTAAGATACGTTAACAAAAGCCGTTTTCATTCTGTACCCGCTGATATCAATGCAGAATACAATATTATATAGTATATATATAAAAACACTTCAGTTTATATTGTGTAACTCTGGTATATATATGTATACAATATGTGTATGTGTATATATGTTATTATAATATATCATGAATATTGCATAAATACAAAACCATAATTCATATTGAAAATCGATTTACTTGCCGTATTCTGTTTACTGTCGCCGTCAGCGTCGACGTTTGCTGAAGTTTATGAGTTTATTGTTTGCGCTGCTTTCAGTCATAAATATTTGCAAAGTGCTTGTAAAAAACAAAAGGTGGCTGCAACATAAAAAGGGAAGGATTAAAGCAAGGAGTTGGATGCGAAAGAAGGTTCAAAAGACACAGCATAAACGGCTGTTGATGATGGTCAAGTTAAAGCATAGAGTATGCTATGTCTCGCTCGTACTCCCTTTATACTTTCTTTCTCTTTCTCTCTGTATGTGTGTGTTGGCCAGATCAGATTCAGCCAATAAGCTTGTAAATGCTGCTACCAGCTTTTGTTCTTTTTTATGTTATTGTTCGTTGTACATTTTGTAGTTGGCTAACATAAAAACAAAAAAACAGAAAGAAAGTTAACTTTTAGTTTGCATGTTGCACCATTAATGGAGCTGAAGATATTGAAGTACGCTTGACCATTAGCCCCAGCACAAAAAACTTGAACACTTGCTGCTGCTACCTTAAACAAAAACAACAAAAAAAATGTTGGCCCAAATATCAACGGCCGCATAACATTTCCAACAACAATAACAACAATAGCAATACCAAATACAAAGCGCAGCCAAATAAGCGTCTAAATTCATAATTGCCAACAAACGGCAATCAAAATTGTATTAACGATTTACCCCACCGCTTATAATTCCCTATCAGCCACTCTCCACACCCCCAATCCTCCACCTATATTTCCGACTCTCTCTATCTCTATGTTAACAGCGGCAACACATTAAGTAGTCGTAAAATATTGGCTTACCAAAGTGGAGCGTGCTGCGGCAGTGGCAGTGGCGCCCTCTATCGTCAGCACCTTCTGTTGCGCGGTGCTATAAAATTTAATTTATTTGTCTCTAATAATTTCCCATGGCAACTGTTTATTCAGTGGGCTCCTTGTTACAGGATATGCCACTGATAAACCTAATCAAAATGAATGGGCATATTAGCTGCAATTGCTAGGTCCATGCGAATATATCTAAATTACAATAATTATAATATTCATATATGTAAATATATATATATAGCATATATATGGTATAGTTATTAAGTATATTACATAGATTGCTTACAGGGTATATAAAAGTTTATCAATAATAACTATTTACATACACTTGTTGTCGCATTGAGCTTCTGTTTGCATGTCAACATCAAAGTGCCAACAAGAAGACGTTCCACACACCCACCCACACACACATGCACACATACAGGCACATACATCCTTACCCATTTAGACACAACATAACTTGATTTGTCTTGCGTGCTGTTTTGAATTGTTCTGCTTATATACAAGCAACCAGTGAGGCCCAAGACAAGGACCAAGCCCAAGTCTCAGTTTTACTAACAATATAAGTTCCAATCAAGGAGAGAATGAGAGAGAGTTGGGCAGGGGGGAAATTGAAATGGAGCGAGAATATAGAGCTGAAGCGCAGAGAAGTTCTGGCTAAGGAAGCGCTCGTAAAGTTGGGTCCACTTAAGCGCAATTGTTACCCATAAAACTCAACTTGGGCGCCTTACCCCAATAGGGATCTCTCTGTGTGTGTGTTTGTGGAACTGTGTGTGCTATGTATATGCCTGGGTTGTACTGGGCATATAGCAGCAGTTACGGATGCCAAACAAAGGATTTGGTCCAAGCACCAAAGGCATGGAGAAACATAATGAACAATTAGATCGTAGCCACAAATTGAAACTAAATGCAGTTAATAATAGAACCCCGAGAGCTGCAGCTATCCTCTTTTTTTTAATTCTTAAATACCCAGTAAATTCAATATAAATAGAAAAGGGTATACCGATACTACCAATAAGTAGGATAGTATCCGTTAAATACTGACTGGCAGAGTTTATCATAAAAATAGAATCCCTTAATACTATTAAATGTGAAGCTGTATTACAGGATATCTAAAAGACTATTATTCCCTTTACGAGAAAGCATTTTTGCATTACACTTTTTTGTTGTTTTCCAGAGCTCAGAATAAATCGCATGTCCATAGTTTGTTTGTTAGATTTTCTGGCGCTGTTCATTATTTTGTGAAGGCAAAGAAAAAACTGAAGACTCGTTGCACGAAGTTGATTTCTAGACAGTACAGAAAAAGTGAGGCAGTGAAAGAGAGAGAGAGAGAGAGAGAGAGAGAAGAGAGGGACAGCAAGTATAAATAGGATTCCGGACAACAATTGACTTATCATTCGACTTTTGTGCGGTGAAGAGGTTACGCGTAATTCCCCGTGGAATTGTACCAAAACCGACTACGTCGAGCAGCCAATGGACAATGGCAAAGTCCACGCAATCGGCTTATGCTGACATTGCTGCGGTTTGATGCCCCTTCTACGACTAAAAACGATGACGATGACAACAGCAACAACAACAACAACAACAACAGCAACAACAATGGTTTTCATACTGCGACGACAAACAGCAGCAAAACAATGAAGGGCATAGAAAAATCAACAATTGTGTCAGCAACAGCAACAACAAAAACAACAACACAGCAGACAATAACAAACAAGAATTGTGGGCGTGGTATGTCTATACGACTTAGAGTCTCTAGCCAGTTAATAATAGCAATTAAAAGTGTTTTTTACCCCTCGTTTGTTGACTCTCAATTGAAATGCCAATTTATGATTCCAAGTTCTCTTGGCAATTGGCAGTAATTGTCAGCTATTGGCAGCAATTGTTGCATTTATCCCTTTACTCTACAATTTGTACAAAGAAAATGATAATATTTGTTTTATGCTAAAGATTTTCTACTAACCTGAGGGCAATTAAGAGCAGAGTTTAGGGTGAGAGTTCTTTATATAAATGTTTAACTAAAATTGTTTTAATTTTTTTAAAATAACACATTTAAGAACTACTATATTTTCTTATAGAAAACTGTAAATGTTTTCTTTTACTTGGACCTTTAAGGACCTTTCAAAATTTGCATAAGTTTTCATATAGAATTCGAAGGGTTTCTCATGTCTGAGAAACGAACACTAATTGAAGCCCTTTTTGGTGGTAGCAAAGGATTGCAAGCAAAAGGCGTTTGAAAGAAGCTGAGATAAAAATTCAATTAAGCCACCCCAAATACACACAGATACACACACACACACACACACACACACAGTACACCTTTTGTCAACTAATTACATATCCACGCAGACAATGAACAGGACGCACAGGACACAAGACGAGGTCGACGACAGGCCAAAGGCAATAGCAAAGGCAAAGGTAAAGGTAAAGCAATTTCTAAGATGGCATTTTGAAGCTTTTAATTGAAAAAAAAAAGAGAAAAAAATATCGAGGCGCATCGACTGACAAAGGTGTGATTTATTATTTGGATTTTGCTTCTATTTGGTATTTCTTGCTTTCTTTCTTTTGCTTTTTCTCTTTCTCTGTCTCTATCAGCCACTGTCCTTTTCTCCATTAACATGGCAACATTTTTGTATTTGCTTTTCAATTGTTTTTTTCTTTTTTAATTTTTTGTTTTTTGGTCTGCGCAACGAAGCAATTGGCATTTAAATTAAGTCGCAATTTGCTTCAAATTTCTATTTGGGCATCGTTAAACAAATAGAAAAAAGGGTTCTTGGTTCTGTGCATTAAGCAAGTGTTTCACAGATTACTAAATTGTCCTCAAATGGCTTTAAGGACAATTGATTTTAGCTCTCTGACGGCCAAAATTTTTTGGTTATTTACAAAAAACTTCAAATGCTTTTCTAACACTTCTTAATTCAAAAGATTAACACCAAAATTCTTATTTGAAGAAATCTAAATTGAAAATCGAAAGGAAATTAATTTATTGAACAATTGACGAAATGCTGAAATTGATTTGTATATTTTAACAATTTCGTTCAATCTACTGCAAAGCTGTTCAGACTATTCTTCTTTTTTTATAATCAATTTCAAATTTGTATATAATTTTCCAGAGGATTTTCCGTCTGTTTTAATGATGTTAATGCAATTTATGTTAAACGGAAGAACATTAATTTATTTTAGATGCACATCGATTAAAAGTTTGCAGCAAAAGGAAATTAAACTGCCAAAGCCAAATGAACGCAAAATCAACACAAAAAAAAAAAACAAAAAGAAAAACTCAGAACAATATGATTAATATTTTTCATTAACAGCGGATAATTTTTACTTTTCCGTAAAAATAATTAAATTTTTCATTGAATGATTTTCCAAAGCTCAATTTTGTTTGTATTATATGCTTTGAATGAAACAGGATATTATTTATATCTAATGGCAATCAGCTAATATAGCAAATCTTATATAAAAGGAACAGTAATATATATAGATATAAACACATTTAGTTTTATATAAAAATATTAGGGAATTTACATAAATTGATGTCAAAATTGGCTTGTCTGTCAACAAGCTGGTTAAGAGCATGCTGATAAATGTGGTTACACACACACTCAAACAGTTAATTTTGCAGTATATATAGATAGCACTGGCACACCCACATATGGCAGTTACCACTTGCCATTTGGGCACATAAATTATAACTATCTTGGCTTTACCTTTTAGCAAACCTTAATTGCTTTTAAGTCTTTAATAGTCTTATAAAACAAACACGGTAAATTAACATGCTAGATTTCTTACACACCAATGTGTGTGAGTGTATATGTAAGTATGTGTGTTCGTGTACGTGTGCACGTGTTGTATGTAGATTGCCATTGCCATGGTAATATTCTTATCAAAGACTTGCCGCAACAATTTGTCCCCACAGTATATTTTTCTGCAAAGATTCCCTTAGAGCAAATGAAGCTTATAAGCAATAGAGAACTTGTTTCTAACTAAATATTTTCACTGTTTATTATTTTCTTTATATATTATATATATATATATAAATTTGATCCTTTAGTAAGTAAGCTTTGGTGCAAGCAACAACCACTATGAAGTTGTTTTGGAGTATAACATATCCTTTGGACACTATAATTTATTAATAGTAAACGTAATCAGTTAACAAGTTACTAAACCACTTCAAAGTTAAACTGTTTAAGTAGCTACACTAGAACGCAAATTGGAAGACACAGCTAAGGACATGAAAACAAGGACCTCGGTTGGTGCGCGGGTCTAGCAACGTAATTGCGTATTGCGAATCCAACTGTTGTATGCTGCGCTCCTTCGTCGGCTTTGGCCACTTGAGTTTCTTCTTGTTTTCTCTTTAGCTTATGTGATTTCAGGTATGTATGTGTGTATGTGGGTGTGTGGGTATGTATGTATGTATGGTATATAAGAACATTTCACACAGCTAATGACGTATTCATTTGGCATCTGAGCTTAGTCAGTCTTTTCATCCATTCAATTGGGAGCAAATGAAGCTTATACTTGTACTTCAGGCCACTTCAGGGACTGTCAGAGCGTACAATGGTTTAGTGCAGTGCAGCAACTGCTTTACTATGTTCTTATGTGGCAAATAATGAGATTTCCCTAATAAGCTACACACACATAGACACACACACTTACAAAGATATACACAAACATTTAGAACTAAAGTCACACACATAGAGACACAATTATCTGGCATTTCAATACCCTGTCTGTGGTAGCTGTGTCCTTTGAACCCGAAATACGGTCAGCGATTGTGGTCGTTTCAATCGAATCAACCTTGAACTTTGATTTGGCTTTTAATTCCGTTAATATTAACAACAAATTCTCCGGCTGGAAAGTGGCTGCCACGTGGTTTTCGCTTTTTTGTCTGCCAACTTTGTCTCCGACTCCCTACAGTTCCCAAGAGCACTATAAATAACCCTCTCGATAACAAACATTCCGATGTGTTGATAATAAAGGGTTGATTTATTTCCTTGCTATTCTGTGATTTATGGACTTTAATGGCCTCGTCGCACTGCGAAACACCCAAAACTTACGATACTTCGCAAAATTTCAAGAGTTATAGAAAAAGTAACAGAACTATAATTTTTATAGCAGTTGGATGAAATTTAACTATAAATATGTGCTAGAAAACAATAATTTAAAATATCCCTAAAAATAAAAAGAATATATAATACTAAATAGGTAGTTAAATATAATCCCAATCCAAGCCTCGAACTATATGTATCTATATATATATATATATACATATATTATATATATAAAAAATCCTTATTTCCTATTATATAATAATACTAATAATAATAATAATAAAATTAATAATAATAATATAACAGTATAAAGAACTTATATTGTTATAAATTCATTTATTTAATAATTTATTTTTTATTTATTTAATTTATAAGCTATTTATTGTTGTGTTTATTTATTACTCATTTATTAAATCTAATTATTTTATTTATATAAATTATTATTTATCTTATTTTGTATTTCAATTGAATATATTTATTAGCTCAATAAATTATTTAATTTATTTATTTAATTTATAACTTTAAAAATTTATTTAATTTCATATTTATTTATTACTGATTTCTATAACTCTTTTATATATTAGTTCACTCTACTTAAATTTCTTTTATTTTTAGTTTTTTTTTTTAATTATTTATTTATTTATTATGTATATTTTTTTGCTTAACAATCAACAAACTTAAATATTCAACTATTCTTTATTATTTAGATACATTTCGCTTAGTATGAAATATATGAGAAGTTCCAAGTAATGGCAGTAGATGGCGCCTACATTTAACCAAATAATATTAATATACCATAATAAATTAGCTTTAAAGCAGTTCTTAATATACTTTAAATATCTTAAATATACAGGTGTAGTTAAGTTATTCATTAGATAAACTCAATAACAAATGAAAATTGAGAAAACGAGCAGCAAATAAAACATAATAGGGCAATTGTTCAATTTGTATAGAAAAGTGAACGAGGGCAATTCTGTAGTTCATTTTGAGCCCCACCTCCTAATTATACCTTCAAAAGCACCTCTGAAGTTCCTTACGAGAATTTGGATTCAGATTTCTGTTTGAGCAATTAAAACGCCTTTGCAGCTTGAGAATTGAGCTGGAAAAAAAAATATTGCTCTGCCGTGCGGACCAACCCACATTTCTCTCCAGGACATTAACTACAAATTACATTCACATTAGTGTTTCGGCATTTCCTGGTCCTTGTTTCTGCATTGCTCTCCCTCGCTCTTTGGTCAATTTTTTTTTGCACAGTCTTCTTCTTTTTCTTAAAAAAAAAAAAAAATAGAAACCACACACCTAATAAATCAAAGCGGCCTTCCTGAAAACTTCCCAAAACCTCACAGAAGCCTCCCTGGAGTATGCTTGTTAAATGCTCGTAATAAATTAGCTGCCGCTCGGTAGACGTACAGACTGCCAAGCCCCGCCCCCCGCACCGTTTCTGATTATTGGCTTAGCTGATGGTCTGGCCAGACCAGTTTACAATGGCCATCATTGAAGCCCAGTCCATAGCCAGGTTTCTCCATTATTGAACTCAATCGAAACCACTTCGTTTGTTCATTCATTCGCCTACTCCATGGCCAGACTCATTCATTTTGTGCCAAGTCGTGAATTTGCTTGCAATTTTTTCTTTATTTTTTTCTTTTTAATGAAGTCAGCGTTAAAAATTTTCCGCTGTGTGAGCAAAAAGTCTCTTTACTGGCAAGTGGAACACAGGCAGAAAGAGAAAGAGCAGTAGTTTTGGATTGAGAAAGAACCTTGGTAACGATTTTATGCAATTCATTTTTAATTTTGTTTCCAGGACACTAAATGAGCTGTTGCAACATATTTTCTTTTTTGTGTCCGCTTGAAACACTTTCGCTTAACAAATTTTAAATTAAGATAAATTTGCAATAATCTCTAACTGTTTATAATATAAATAGAAACGATCACATATTTGCTTATATATAATAAGTGTGGAAAACTATAAAGATACATATTTAATTTTCTGCTATCTGAATGAATTAAAACTGTTGCAAGCAACATAATTTGTGAGTGCGCTTAAATGTTGCATAATTGTTGCATAAACACAATGTCTCATACTCAGGTAACGAAGCTGCAGCAGTAGCAGCAGCAAACAACTACAGTTACAGTTGCAAGTTGAAGCTACAAAAGGCAGCTCCAAGTTGCAACCAGTCAATGCTAATTAGACTGCCAGCATGAGACACAGGACTCCACACTTCTCTCACAGGCAAATTTATAGCCAGGCAATGCAACTGATGACAGAGTCTGAGTCTCAAATGAGCTACAGTGCTGAATGGGTGGTGGATGGTGGGTGGGCTGTGCTTATGAGTGGTAAAGTAGAATTGAAAGAACTGGAGATGTGTTTCAGCTACTGCTCTTTGCTGCGGCAGTGCCTATTTTTTTGTGTATTTCTTTTGAAGTTGTTGCCACTTTTGCCTGCCAAACCAGTCAAAAGTGCAATTTCAACGCCTCAAACACAGATGCATTTATCTCTCTCGGAGTGTACTTTGTATTATGTGCGTATATACTGTACGCGTATGCCTATATCTGTGCATGTGTGTGTGTGTGTGTGCTGTTGGCTTAAATGTCACGCTAATTTCAGTTAGCAAGCAGCTAGTCACACGCAGCCTGAAAAGCAACGCGTGTCAGGCTTAAATTAAAATTGTTTCCTCTCTCACTCGAAAGGCAAATAAAACGACATAAATTAACCTGCCTGACGATGTTGATGAAAGTA
The DNA here is from genome assembly GCA_037044455.1 of Zygothrica quintamaculata. Classification (NCBI taxonomy): domain Eukaryota; kingdom Metazoa; phylum Arthropoda; class Insecta; order Diptera; family Drosophilidae; genus Zygothrica; species Zygothrica quintamaculata. Next base: position 40,282 of record JBAMBS010000293.1, on the reverse strand, counting down.
CAAAATCCTGTGCATACATCATACATATATCCAGATAATAAAATAAAAACATTTGATGTATTATGAATTGCAAATGCAGCTTTAACCACTGTATACAATAATAATTAGAGGTTATTTGATGTGCTAATTACCCTTAGTGTATTATTTACGAAGACATAAACAGATCAAATCTATTAAATATTTTATGAACAGATAGAATCTATTAAATATTCCATCAGTAGTTGTTTATTTGACTTTAATTAAATGATTTTCAAACATATGATATGACTTCTATATCTTAGACAGTATATCAGATATAGTTACTTTGTTCAACCTTTTCTTTACATTTAATTCTAGATAAACCTTTATATTTCGTTTATGCAGTTGACCTTAATAAAACTTAAATAATTTAAGATTTAATTTTTATATATATAAAAAATGTATCTTAAAAAATTATCATATGAAATTTGGTTGTTCACATTTTCGGTTCTATTTTAAAATGTGAAACTAAGTTTTTATTATAAAAGCAACTTGCGAAACGCTTTTTTATTATTCATATGCCCAAAAAAAAAAACAAAAAACTAAAAATAGAAGAAAGTAGGAGTAAAAAAAGTGGTAGTAGAAGAGGCAACGAAAAAAATGGTAGTAGGAAAAAAAGAAACGGATAAAGTTGCATGCGGCTAAAAAGCTAAACAAAATTTTTAATAAATTCAGCCGAGCGTCGTCTGCCTTTCAGCTTCGTGCAACATTCTCTACTCCTTCATTGCTACATCATACTTCACGTTCCACGTTTTCGTCTTCATCCTCATGGTCATCCTAATTGTGGTACTGCTTGCTTGGCCCGTTGTTCAGTTTTGCACTTGCATGCGGCACGCGTTGCCTTTTTGGCATTTGGCCGCGGTTGACACACAACTGTTGCCCCGGACGGAGTCGGTGAAGGCAACCGGAGACGGACATGGACACGGACACGGACACGGACACGGACACGGACACGGACACGCACACGGACAAGAAGAACTAGCAGTTGGAGTTGGTAAAGCCAAAAGTAAAGCCAAAGGCAAAGGCGAAAGGCAATGGCGAAGGCGTTTTCTATAGTTTGGGGTCGTCTGCCTGTTGGCCAAATGAAAAATCACAGCGCCGTGCCAGAAACCGCTTCAGTTTCTGCTCATAACTATACGTTGCAAGTATTTTTATTGTATGCGGCTTGAGCTTGGTTTCTGCTGCTTGCTATTTCGGTTGTGTGGCAAAATCATATACATTCATTCATTCATTCATTCAGTGTGGAGTTGCAACACATTTTTATGTCTCCTTTTTATGCTCAAAGTGTGAATATGATTGTTGCTGTTGATGTTGTTGTTGTTGTTGTTGTTGTTGTTGTTGATGTTGGTGTTGCTGGTGCTGCCACTGTTGCGGCTGCTGTATCATTTTATTTTCTGTCTCCTTTTTTTTGTCTCGTTTCTTTTCTCATATTTTTTTTTTAGAATTTTCATTTCCTATTTGCACATTTTTCACTTCTGTCCGTTGGCTTTTTGATGCGTCCCGTTTGTGTTTTGTGTGCAGTTAAAAGATTTATAAATATGAATATTATACATTGTGGCATGAAATATGCAAATTCTAGAAATGGCCAAAGGAAATAGAAATGGTCAGAGCGGAACTAACACCAAACTCCCTAACCAGCTCGCTCTCTATTCCACTCTATTCTTCTCTCTGTCTCTCTACTCCTTTATGGCATGTGACCAGCCCAAACACTTCATGGTCTGTGAGTATCTCTTGAAACGATTTTGTAGCATGTTATTTTTATTTTTTTTTTATTATTATTTTTATTTTTATTTTTTTTTTATTTTGCAACACGCAGATGCATTTAATGACTATAGAAACCGTAAAGGACATGAAGTCTCGCACTGACTGCACCGAATGCACCAAATGACCAAATGAAGCCATTTAAAACGATAGTTTTTAATACCCTCTCCAAGGCAATAACAATTGATTGTATTTCATAGACTTTATCTATGTGAAACAACAGCAAATAACCAAATAACTTTTATGTTCTCACATTATGCCATTTACTCCCAAATAGAATCCTTGCAGGATAACATAAAATATTCTATATTTTTGTTAACTTTATTTATTCATCAGTTTTTTTCTTAGAAGCGTATTTAAAATTCGTCTTTTATTGCTGTCAGAAAGTCAACTGTTAAATAATTAATTGATATTTATATAATTTTTTTTGTATATTTTCTCGTTAATTTTGATTTTTTTTTTTTGTATTTTGTTTTCGGTCAGCTTTAAATGAAGCTGTTGCTATTTTTTGTTGCTGTAATTGGAATTGTTGCTTTTGTTGCTGTTTTTGCTTTTGTGGTCATAAATCAGAGAATTTTAATGCAAAATGCTGTTGCAATTTTATGGCTTAAATTAGCAATTGGCCGAAGCGGCTATTGCCCATTAATATTTATTAACAGACGGTGCATGATAAATGCGACATAATAAAATTAGTTATAGAAAATAAAACACATAAAAATTAATTCAAAACAAAAAAAAAACAATAAGTTAAGTTATGTATGCATGACTGTTTTATACCCTAAAGCCACGTCTTAAATACTAAAAGCCATTCATAATTAACTTTAAACATAATTAATATTATACTGTTAATAGTTAATACTATACTATTAATAGTATTGATATAAATTTTGCTCTATTGAAGGTTATACAGGCAAAACGGTCAAAATAAATCCATAATTAATTCACCACATATTTTTATGGGTATTCATTTTGTATATATATAACTACTTCATAACTTTTTATATATACCCTTTTTATTCAGATATAAATGCAAACTATCTTCCTTTTGTATGTTACCTCTCCTTATTCATAGCATTTGTTAGAATAAGTATTAGTTGGAGGTTGCTTGGTTGCCATAGCGGTAGATAAGTCTATTCTATTCCCATATGTGCCGATGGCAGGTCTAAACTTGTGTGTATTAATGGTTACATAACTGAAAGTCAGAAGCAAACTTTTTTAGATAAAAAACCAAGGTTACTGCGGCCATTTTTTGTAGACAAGCCTCGCACACGCAATTTAAATGTTTTCTCTATATAAAAAGAATATTTAAAAATTACTATTTAAAGATTAAAGATAAATATTTATATAACTTTATTATTATTATTTTTATTATTATCTTATTGTTATGTATTTTAAATTTTCTTTTCATTTTTATTTTAATTATTATTATTTTTACTTTATTAATTACTTTTACTTTTATTGGTGTTACTATTATGATATTTTTCATTTATGTTGGATGTAATAAACATTTGAACTTCTATTATAATCATAGTAATATTTGTTTCTATTATATTTATTGTGGTTGCCAATTATTATTATTATTTATATTTTTATTATATTTATTCAATTATTTCTATTAATATTTTTTTATTAAATTTCTTTATTATAATATTTATATTTTTATATTTATTTTATTTTGATTAATATTTCAGTTTAATTAATATAATTTTTTTATTATTATTATTATTATTATTATTATTATTATTATTATTATTATTATTGTTGAATATTATTATTATTATTATAATTACTTTATTATTATTATTATTATTATTATTATTATTATTATGAATATTATAGATATATGTGTATATATGTGTAGAAAAGTAAATCATAAAAATATTAATAATAGCATAATTAAAGGTAAAATGCAAAAGTTTAATTAATGTCAAATGTCAACAATTATTCTAAGCTAAATAAGCGGTTGGGACAAATGAAGGGCTTTGAGTTAACAGCAGTTTGTGTGTGTTTTGGAGAGGAGGTGGTCAGCTGTGGTAAAGGTGCAGAGAATGTGTTGGCCACAACATTAAAATCAATTAAATTATGAATGTAATTAAAATAATTTAATGCTGTTGCTGCCTCCATTGCTATTGCTATTGCTATTTCCATTTTACTCGATGACAGCTGTAATATTCAATTTGATTACGCAATTGCAGTTAATTAATAATTCAATAAATTGTGCAAAAAGCCACTTAAAATTATTTGAAACAATTGTCATCAATGTCCATAAAGCACTGAAAAAGTTCCCATAAATTATACAATTTACAATTTAATGATAGCAGTCAAAAACATTTGTAATAAATATATAAAGGTGAATACAAAATTCCTAAAACTTAACTAAATATATATAGAACAAAAGAGCTGCTTTCATTATTTACAAATTGTTTAAATAATTAACTTTAATAAAACAATAAAGAGATATATGATATTTATATATTAAATAATTCAGATTTGTTAAAGGTATGACACACACCTCTTGAATTTAAAGACGATTTACAAAAGTAAAATAATCGGAAACATGCTGACAATAAATGTTTGAGCAATTTGATGGTTAAACTAAAACTTTAGCTAAATCATCATTCCACTAAATGAATCCTTAAATGCGACCATAAATTTTGTGTCAGTCGCTTCAAAAAGTTTTCTAAATAAGATTCGTTGGTTCGTTTTACGATTCTTCGTTTTATTTGCCACACGTTACCATACTCAGTTTCTGTCTCAGTCTCAATCTCAAGCTCATTCTCATTCTGAGAATCATTCTCATTCTCATTTGGATGTAGTGGCAATTCTCATCAGCATCATCAGCTGCCATCCAAAAGATACTCAAAAACTTTGATGGATTTGTATGCCTCATATCTCATACCCCAAGCCGTATACCTACCTATTTCTTAAGCTTCCAAGCCTCAATGCCACATCATTGGCTGAAGATGCTCCATAGGGGAGGATTATGTTAATGGCCAAGTTGGAATTAGCCTGCAAAGGATTTCTCTGCGTGTGCTGCATTAAAATTTATCGACTGAATGTCTATATGACTTCGCGTTACGGGTATGTAAATTGATTGTAGCTGGTGGGTTAAGCAACGCAATTGTATGCTGCGGCGAGTGGCAGGTCTAAATTTCTCGTAAAGTTTCTGTTTGGCACAATTATGACTTTTGGCAGGCAACTCAATAGTAGCCTCATCTGTTGGCCACAACGCATTTACCCAAGCTTTTTATGGCTTTATGTCAACGACATACTTAAACCCCAAAGTGGCCGCAATGCAATCATAAACTTTTGTGACTTCAAATCAAATTAGTTCAACACCGCAGATAACATACACGCATATAGAAAACTTTATGCCTGTCAAATATATGCTGACAATGCACTTAGCTATGAGTATTGCATTGAGTTTACTTCACAAAAGAAATTTACATAAAAATTCTAAAACACATAAAAAACATTTTGAGATTTCAAGATATGAACTTCTCTTAACTTAAACTTTAACTTTGTTCTGAGCAAGTATAAGCAATATAAATTAATATTTCAGGTAATCCTTGTTTGGTTTTTTGCATTTTTACACCTGTTGCTACTTTCTTCAATCGTCATATTGTGTTATTAATGCAATTATCCACCTATGCATGAACGCTTGCAGCTAATTGTAGCATACTTTTTAGGGCCACAAATGGTTGGAGGTGTTTGGGATACTGTGTTGTGTTTTGCATATTTGATCGATAGACGTGATTCTTGGCTTGTCCTTTTATTGATGCTCAGCTATGTGTTTGTTGTAATTGTTGGTGTGGTCGCTGCTCGAATTGTTAGTGTTGTTGTTGTGGTTGTTGTTGTTGATGTTATGTATTGCTAGTGTTGTTTCTTTTGCCTGTGGCTTTTGCATAGAAATGCGAGAAATGCGTGTTACCCAGGCCACGATGCCGATGGCAGTCAATTTTCTTGTTTACAATACCATACACACACACACACACACGTAGTCACACATACACGCATAGTTGCACATGCAATAGCAAATAACAAACAATTACAACAGCGCGGCGTTGTCTCTCAGTCGTTGTTGTGGCTGTTGTTGTTTTTTCGCCGCAATAAATACAATTTGCATGACAAAATAGCAAACAACGGCAACTTTTGCAACTGTATATGTATATGTGTCTGTGCACGTCTGCAGGTTCACTCAGCCAAACAAAACTACACACAAAAACAATCAACTGCTAGTGCCGTCCAACCTACAACAGCAGCAGTAACAGCAACAACATAGTAGCAGCAGTAGCAGTTAGGCTTCTACAGCTTTTGCTTTATCCGGAGCTGCTATGCCAGCTCCTCCTACTATTTCTCTATCTCCTCCTCCGCCTCTGCATCATCATCATCCTTCTATTACTTCTGCATACGCCCCTGTTGTTGCCTGTGTTATTGTTGCTGTTGTTGTTGTTGCTGTTGTTGTTGCCTTGTGGAACAACTTATGAATATTCAATTTTACATAAAAGATTTTTGTTGTTGTCGTAGCTGTTGTTATTTTGATTTCTTTTTGTCTCGTATCTTGCTAACCTTCTCACACTCTCTCTCTCTCTCTTTTCCACTCATTCGCTCTGTCTCCGTTTATTTCTCTTTATCCGTTTTCCATCTGTCTTCTTATTTTTGCCTGCACATCTCTTTCTATACACTTCATGGACGAAATCACTTCATGCATGGCTATGAAATGTGAAAAATATTGGATAGGCTGATGCGGTAAGTAGATTGGGGCAGGTGGAAGACCAATGGAAGAGCAGCAAAAGCAACAGCAGCTTACACTGAAAGAAATAAATTGTATAGGTAAAATAACACTACTTCAAATTATTTTTATCAATCTATTAAACACACAATTTTTCATACGATTATTAGAATAATTACACATTACCAAAAAAAAATGAAGGATATAAGAGCTCTAAAAGAGCCCTATGCTCTATGAACTAGAATATTTTTTATCTATTTTAAATAGTTTCCAAAGTTAAAGCCTAGTCCAAGTCAACGTTTTTGGCCAAATATGTGCAACCAGTATGCAGCTTGGATATATTCATTGTGAGCAATGACTTCAATAGATCACCCATGCTTATAACAAATCCTTTCTTATCCTGCTCATATATATCATCAGACTCTTCGTCTTTGCCTATTAAGCAACGCATATAGTGTCTCATTCGATACACACTGGCATGACGACAAAGCTCTCTAAGATCTGAACCGGAGTAGCCAGGCGTTAGATTTGCCAATCGCTTTAAGTCAACAGTTGAATCCACTTGTTCCTGCTGAAGTATAAGCTTGAGTATTGCCAATCTTTGGCACTCTAAAGGTGGTCCAATATGAAATTGAGCTGGCATGCGCCGCAATATGGCTTTATCTAGGTCCTGTGGACGATTTGTAGCGCCTAGTACGAGAACAGAGCTACTGGCACTGCTGATCAACCCATCCCATAGCATCATAAACTGTGTCTTCATCATGGCAGTTGCCTCATGATCTCCCGATGTTCGGGAACGCAAAAAGGATTCAATTTCATCAATAAAGATAATGCAAGGTTGCAACTTCTTTGCGAGCGTAAAGACAGCTGTAGCCAATTTTTGAGATTCACCATACCATTTATCAGTGAGAACAGCTACATCCAAATTAATAAAACGCATACATGCCTCCTTAGCAATAGCCTTGGCAATAAGGGTTTTACCACATCCTGGCGGCCCATACAGCAAGACACCTTTTGGTGGTTTCCAAAGTTGTGAATGCTGAAAGAGGTCGCTATGACGTACAGGCAATACCACAGACTCACGTAACTCTTGTATGACATTATCGAGTCCTGCAATATCTTCCCAGCCTATATCGATATCTGTCGGAGCAACCAAATGTGGAGCTATCATTAGCTCATAACAATTGAAATCCGTTAGTTTCAATTTGGTGCCCTTATCTGACATTGCAGAATTGAGTTTCTTAAGCTGCAATTGAGCCATTGCCTTGGCTCGCTTCTTTACTTTGTTGGTTGGATCCATTGCTCCGATCAGCCACTTGGCGCAGTAATAAGTAACAACTGCAACGATGCCAATTCTTATTAATTGCGTCACAATTTGGCAGCCAGTTTTATGATGTGCTTCCATCATTTCCTTAGAAACTAAAATGTGTAACCAAGGAAATTGCACAAAATAGCCTTAAAAGAAGAACTTAAATCAAATATTGACAACTTAAACAAATGAATAAACTTTCCTTTTACAAAATAACACACTTTACAGCTATACCTAATTATATTTTACTACTCATTGGTTTATACCTTAGTCTAAAAGTATATTCTGTTATTAAAGAAACTAATTATATATATCTTTAACTTGTAGAGTAATTTTCGTTGCACATCGCTGAGTCACAGTTCAAATTGTAAATGCATTTCTCTCAGTGCAGTTTTTATATTTTGCAGTCACTCGCCCAGCTGCGCTTAATTTCTGTTTAACTTTTCCTGTTTGCACTGGCCCTAGCACTGATGCTGGCCCTGATTCCTAGTCCTGGCCCTGGCAAAAAATGTTTCCTAGTTTAGCATCTTTTAGCGGAAGTCAATGTAACAAAAGATAAACTTGTCCAGCCAGCTGCTGTTGCTCTGCTACTGCTGCTGCTGGTGCTGCTGCTGTTTCTGCTGGTACTGATGCTGCTGGTGTTACTTTCTTGTTCCTGGGCGTATTGAATGTGTACAGGACAAAAATTGTTGTTATAAGACAGATAGAGAAAGAGACAGAGATAGAGTAGCAGTAAAAACTGTTCAGGAGCACAAGTATTAACTAAACACAGCAGCAATTTATCTTTCTTCAACTTTTACCCTCAACCCACAATCTAAACCCAATGCCCAAGCCAAAACCCCCGGTCCTAACCAAAGTCCGATTTAGTACAACAAAGCTGCGAGCGTAGGTCAGTTTTTGTTTTAAAGTTCCTTAAGCCGCATCTTACAGTAGCAATCCCATTCCAATATTTAATCCCATCCCCCCTTTCGTGTTTCTATTTAAACTGAACTGGCGGAAGTCGCTCTGCTTTTTTTTATATTGTTTTAGTTGTTGTTGTTGCCGTTTGGCTTCCTTCCGCATTACAAAGGAATTACTCAACACAAAATGGCTGAGAAAAGTTGGCCAGCCCAAGTCAAGATGAAATGAGTTGCTAGATATTTACCAGTGCTTCGGGTCAGCCTTGACTTGGCCAGGTGGCAGACAGCTTTTATTAGCGTGTCAAAAGAAAAAACAAAATATATAATACATATATATATATATATATATAAGTTAGGGTAAACACTGCGCGTTTATTAAAAATATATTTAATATTCCTTTTAAGTTTTAATTTAAAAATGGCTCTAAGCCTTACCAAGGTAACAAAAATATTTACAAAAACACAAATTGATTGATCTCTGATTAATCTTAACCAACTTGTACGTTTAAACATAAAGCATTTGTATTATTTCTAAAAGATATTAGATATACTCTATACAATATGCTTTAGCATCGACTTAAAAACCTAATTAAAAAGCTAATGGATGCCTTTTTCCATTAAGAAACTTTTCAGTTAACTTTTTTATAAAATTAGCAAAGCACCTGAATAAAACTATTTTGCACTTTTACTTTTTTATATTTCTAACCTTCAAAACTTGTTATAGCCTCGTTAAATGCATTTATCTGTTTAATTTATTATATTTAAATAATTAATTGCATTAATTCTGATTATAAATTTCAATGATTTAAGTTATGCATAAGAGATACAAAGCACGAAAAATTTGTGCATAGCAGTGTAAAACATTGCCAAAGAAAGAGCAAAGTAAATATATATAAATTAAACTGCATGCGCAGCAAAGTGTGAGTAAACGAGATAGCTGTATCTCCATTCAAAAATGTTGCTATACGCAGAACGGTTTGATATTAAAATGGCTGCTAGCGAATTCATGTGGTATTCGACAAGCGAATCGAATAGTGTTCGATGCATGTGTTTAACATTGAATGTATATGTTCGTCATTATTGGTAGAATAAAATAAGAACATTTTTGTGATCATTAAGATATTGTGATGCTAGTGTAACATGCGATAACTGATTTCTAGGTTTAAATTAGCAATAAGCCTACTTTAATTAGTTACGCTATAAGTTGAAATTATAGTTTATAAACATCTGAGCCGAAGGCAGATCCAGCTAGTGCTCGTTAAACTAACATTAAATTATATATTTTGTATACATTTAATTTAATTCTAATCAAAAAAAAAATTTATGTTACATAAGTAGTTACCTCAGCTATATAAATACCTTTCGATGGAGTATATATTTCTGTGAAATTTAAACTCGTTAAAAGTATAATTGAAGACTACTTGTTATACTTTGTATTTCATAACCTGTTAGCTGAGTACTCCTGTTTATCTTGTCTTTGTATGACGTATTCCTGGGAAATTTCTATGCGCATTTCTCTGCTTTATCTTTAAGCTCGTTAGCTGGAGCCGACTCCTTGTGACGCGTGCCCCAGCTACTTTTCAAGAGTTCATAAAAATCACTTCAACTGTGCAATATTTCATGATTTTGCGTCAATCTCTGTGCCAAGTAATGCAGAATGTGGGTGTTCGGATGATTTTGATGTTGATGCTGATGGTGATGGTGATGGTGATGGTGATGGTGAGAATGATGTTGATGGGTGTGGGTTTGCATTGACTGCCTTCTCGTCCTTACTGGAATTATCTTTTCTACATTCTTTTGTAAGCAGCAAGTTCGTTCGTTCCTTTCACTGAGCACACGAAAATTTAATTATGTTATTTACTGTTGTTCTTGTTGTTGTTGTAGTTGTTTTTGTTAGCTGTCGCTGAAGCCGCTTTCACTCACGGACTTTTGTCACAGTTAGAAAATAGTAATACAAAAAAATTTATAATAAATATGCTGAAAATGTAATACTCTTGCTATATTTCATATCAAGGATGATCCTATCCAAAATAAGCAATACAAGGAAAGCATTGTTTAACAAAGAAAAGATTTCAATATTAATATACATATTTCTGTTGAATAATAATTAGGTATAAAGTTTAATATTATTTTGACAAATTTAATCAGAAATAATATGTAACTCGCATTTTCAGAGAGCATTTGGCAAATGTCTGCTGTCTACAGCCATAGGAGCCGCACATAAAAAAGCAGCATGAAAATCACACGCTTTTCATAAAAATATTTGCAAACTACCCCTGCATCTACCCCACTTGATGATACGCTCCTCGTCTTCCATTCTATTTTCTTCCGCCTTTGCGTTCGTGTTCATAGTTATTGCCTGGCTTACTTTCCACTTTCTGTCAGCGGCAGCACAAAATATGCGAATGTCTATGCAAAAACTGCCTCCATTTTGGCTCTTTCTTCCATCTTTTTTTCTCTCTTTCTTTTTTTTTGGTGTACAGGAACAATTTTCGTTGGCAAGAAAAGTGCCAAAAACTGTAAAAGGTACAGAAAGCTAAAAAACTTTGCATCTGGAAAAGTCCTCTCTCATCTTTCGTGCTACACCTCACCATTCCTCTTTCCCCTTCACTTATCATCACTCTTCGCTGTTTGTGTTTATTGTTGCTGAAAGTTGGAAAATGCAATATTTTGGGCCGCAGCTAATGAAAATAAATTAAATTCTGTTTAAATTTCTACCTTCTCTGTGCGACTAGTTTTAAGTTAAACTTGAGTTAAAAAAACGTAGTAAGCCTTGTTTAAGGTATACTAAAATGAAACTGTTTAGAGTAAATTTAAAACAATTACAAAAAAAAATTTACGCAACTAAAATCTATTATTTAACACTGGTTTTTGCCAGTGTAAGAATTGTCACGACACAATTTTAAACCATTGCGTTAAGCCATAAAATTTACATGGTAATAAAATAAAATTGTTGGTAAAAGAAAATAATTACTAACATTTCACTATTCCATTAGAAACGAGTTATCTGTAAGCCACGTGTTGTTGAGTATGTGCCTTGTATACGTCGTCACTCAGTTCCATCCACCTGTAAGGTAAACACTTTCGGATTAGCTAGAAGAAGCTCCTTGATAGAAATATCACAGCGACTCCATGGACGTACTTATGGACTGCAATGCGAAAATAAAACCACATGGCTGGCCACAACAAGTGAAAGAATTGGCTTAGAGAACAAATATTTATCAGAATTGGGCATTGATATACCAAATTTTTTTCAACCATACTTTAAGAAAAAAAAACGATCAAAGATTAAGGAGCCACCTGAATTGAAAGAGACCTTATCAGTTCCTGCAACAACCGATCAAACAGAGCAATCGGAGAAATCTGATACGAAACCCAACGCGAGCATAGATAAATTGCAAAAATTATTGGATAATGAAACTGTTACGAAAATTTCATCTCAGGAAGTATTCGAATTAGTTAAGAATTCTAAACCAAGTGTAATGCGTCAGCCATACAAGATTATAAAGGAAAAATCTCTCATATTTAATAAAGCTTCTAGAAAGATCCCTAAATTTCAATCTGATCGGACTGATGGTGGTCGTCGCAAGTTACATTTTTTAACAGAAACTCATAGAGATTCGCAGAATCAATCACCTTGTAAATTTGATTTATGGCCATTGCTCAACGATAACGATGATAACTCACTTACACCAAGAAATGAATATGACTTTGACCTAAACCAACTTGAACCCACAAATGTACAATCTATTCCAAAGTTTATTAACGAAAAAGTCATAAATGATAAGGAGGAGTCTATTTGTGATAAGCAACTAATAATTTCGAAGACTAAAAAAATAAAACCCGTTAAAAAATTAAATGTTAAAAATAAACAGATTGATACCACAAAGCGGAAAAGAGAACGTACAAGTGAACTCAGAGAAAATGAAAAATCAATCACAGTTTTGCCCCCAGATTCAAAACCTAAGAAATCGTTAAAGGCACAAATAAAAAAGAAAAAACAGATTCGCATATCGCCAAATCTACTTAAGGTCATGGAAAAGTATGTGGATAGGACAATTAAGGAAGGTTTAACTCCTATGTTAACAACGAAATTTTCTTTGGGCCCATTTATAAAAGGTAAAAACATGTACATGTATTTGTACAAGCTCCTAGTAAATATCATATGTTACAGATAATGGTGACACCTATAATTTGGCTGTTGCAGAAATTGAAGAGATAGTACCAAAAAAGGTTTACTTCTTACCCCTTCCTCGCCGACAGCACCGTAGACAATTCAATCTAGAATATAAAACCCCTAAACCTAAACATCGTTACCATTACTTCAATTTACTTATAATGTGCCTCTATGCTCTTGGCTTAAGTATGTTTATATGTTTAATGTATGATAGAAACTACTTTTCGTTCCTTGCCAAGTCAAAGATTTATTTGTCTAAAATGTTACTTTTTTTAAAACTCTAAATATATTAATATGATACATGAAACATGAAACGTATTGAGTGTGTTTATTTTGTGGTGTTTTTCTTAACATTGGCAGGCAACCAGATAAAAGGTGAAACTTTTCCAATTACAACACAACGTGGCAAACAAAGCAGAAATTGGTAGAGTTACTGACCAGACGACGTGCAGACTTCGATATAGGAGGAGGTATGGTAAGCACTTCTATTCGATTGTATTGAATCAGTTTACGTTAAGTGTGCTTTTCCTTTAATGCCGCCCATTTGTCTGCATTGTAAAGGATGTCTAATTATGCTACCTTTAATGAGATCTAAGCGTACTGTAAAACTTTACTAAATATGCAATTTTACAAGCAGAAGCAGGATTATAAATAAAAACATAAAATATATGGATATGGCAAAAATAGAAAATTTTAATTCTTTGATGATTATATAAAATTTTGTACATAATTTCAACCACATAATTTAAATTTAAACCACTTTTAATCGTAATAGAAATGTAATTCTCATTATAGAAGTATAAATAATGTTTATAATAGAAGCAAACCTTGTTGTTTCCTTAACTTTGTGCATAGGTATGTATTGAATATAAACATCACATAATTGGAACAATATTCAACCTTAGATATCTTATATGGTATACCTTATATAATTATTAGACGTAACAAGGTGCCACTCTTTTCTTTTAAGAATCCGAATCGTTAAAATATGACTGTTTAACGAACGGTGGTGAACTTTGTAAAGGCAACAAGCCATCAGGATGTCTCTTCTCCTGAATTCTTGCCTTGATCTTGCTATAAAGTGTATCCACATGTGGCGCCAAATAGACATCCAGTCGCACTTGATTTTCAATCTGTTGTAGTAGCTGCAAACAATGCTCACGCTCATTATTCAGGAATCTGACAATTAGATCCTTTATATCAGGTGAAAGTTCCAAAAAACGCCTACAAATCTCAGAGTAAAGACAATTTCGTCGCAATACATCATGGTCTAAAGTTGCTAGACTACATAAACCCATATAGTAGGCCACATCCTGAGGTGCCACAATTTTATCATAGTCATAGCGATCATATGGAGTCATTATGAAACAATGCGCTGCCGACTTATAGATCTTTAGGCTCATATTAGCCAATCCTGCAGCACAACTTAGTAGTGCAGGGACTTCACGTGCTAGATTCTGAAAGCCCGAGGCATATTGCTTAGCCTCCTCAATATAACTGAGAACATGCCACCAGTTGGCCATATAAATAGAGACACGTATCAAATTACGAAACATACTAATCACATTATCACTGCTGGTACAATAAGGACGTATACGGGCATAGAACTTGACGGCAAGCTGTAAATTACCAGTTTTAACATGATAATCGCCAATCTCCTCCAGTATGCGACGCACATATGCAGTGCCAGAATTGGATTTTTTAAAGTTTAGTTCCGCATCAAGTTCCTGCAACAGTAATGTTGCCTCCATAGTATTGTCCTCCACCCAGTAAGAATCATAGGGTAAAAGTTTACTACAACCAGGTTCACTTGAATACGTTCTATGACTTGGTGGATCTCTACTTGAACTGGGGGTAGGTACATCATTACCTACTGCATTAGATGTACCGATTCTACGCTCCACCTCTTTGCGATGTGTCTTATACAGCTCCTCATATAACTTAACATTGTAAGTAGACTTAACATGGTTAATTGCCAGCTCCAATGCTCCTACACGCAACATGGGACATACCTGTGCAATAAACTTGAGTCGTGTTAGACCACAAATCTCTGTGTAGCGTTTCACATAGCTATCAAGATTGATTTGTGGTTTCTGCACAATGGGACAGGGTATATTGGTATTGCTATGACCAATTCTAACATCCTCTTGGCTATTCACATGGGATATTGAGCCAGAAATCATCTTGGCAGGTTCTTGCTTGTTTCTCTACTAATTTAAGTAAGTTCTAATTTTGTCTATTATATGATCCAAAATTCGATGTGTTCTTATTGAGTCAAAAGCTAAAATAACAATGCCTAATAAACATATGAATAATTAGTTTTCAAGTATTTTGATTAATTAATCAATGTCAAAGATCCTATATTACATGTTGCTGTGTCAATTATATGTTGCGTTACGCTATAGATTTAATCACAATAATATATTTATATATAAAGTACAAAATTCTTTTGGTCCTTTGAGTATATATGTCTATCATTCATTCTTTTTTACCTCTATTCACCTGAAGTGTTATATTTTTCGCTTCAGTTGTTCTAATACTCTTAGCAGTTGAATGCTTCAATAGGTTTACAATTTAGCGTAAATCATGCAGAGAAGTTATCCAATGTGACCGCCAGGTGGCGTAACAACTTGCAATTGCATGTGTGGCTAGCTGTGCCAGGCTGTGTCTGCCTGTATACTTGTGTGTGTCATAAGAGTTGAAAATTTAAGTTAAAGAAATTCTATTTTATCTGCAGATGGGCAAGCTTACAATGTTCACAATCAAATTCCATTACAAAGATACAAATCAAATTGCTAAAAATGGCATCGGCATTGGCATTGGTATTGGTGTTCGTCAGAGAGAGAGAGAGAGAGAGAGGAGGGGTGCCTGCTGCATGGTTTTCCTTGTGGGTGGTAGAGGCAGTTGTAATAGAGAGTGGTATGTGTTCACTTAGTTGGCTAGAAATATGCAGAAATCAAATTACCAGAGGTTGAAAAATCGCAGACATCAGAGACACATAAATCAGAGGGCGGCAAACTTCAAAAGGCCAAAACGAAACCAAAGAAATTGTTACCGCTATTTAACGGTTTATTGATGCGTCGCTTTAGCTGAATTTATTGGCCTGTTCGTTGGTCCTTGGTCGTTGCCCGTTAGCCGTTGGACGTTGCTCGTTGCTCGTTGGTCGTTGGTCGCTTACCTACCACCGAAAGCAACAAAACGGCAACAGAAAAATGGAAAAAGTGCAAAATGTGAAACTTGAAAAACGTGCAAAATGCTTAAAATTGATTTGACTTTGGTATTTGGCACAGGTAGCACTCTTAGCCATTTTTCAGCCTGCTGAAAACCAAGCCCTAACTTGAAAAAGAAACCAGCAAAAAGATAAAAGGAAAACAACAAAAGTTGGCAATGATTTCTATGTTAATGATATCACTGATGAGCCTTATAAATAATATTAGCTAGGTATCCACAACAATTTCAACTATTGTCCTTTTTAAGGATAGTTATTTATATGTACAAAATTTGTCAGTCGACCAAATAACCTTTTTCACTTACCATAAATAATCTGTCTTAATTTCAACTGTCACCTGGCAGTCTTAAAGGATAATACGCATTGAGTATATGTTGGTGTGTGACTTGGTTTAAGTATTAACCATTTGTTCACTTATAATAGCTGATTCCTGTATTGGCGTATTCCATTATCAACTATTATAATTTTCGTAGATATTTTAGCAAACAACTAAATTTATCTTTTTGGTTTAGTAAACCGTTTTTACCATCAAAGTTAAACAGGACATTTTCGATGGGCATTGGACTTTGATTAAGATTAACAGAGGATGAAACCATAGTAACGCTGAGTAGGACTAGCATGAGGAACCGTTGATGCCATCGGCAATCAAAGTCGCAAAATGTTTGCAATTGACATGTAATAGGGCTGAGGGTTTAAGGAGACTTCCTCTTTCTCTTGCTCTCTGCATCTCTGTCTCTCTCTCTCTATATGTTTCCCATTCTCTTCGCTTCTCTTGTTGTCATCGAGTTCAGTTTGACGCTTTCAGCGCGTGCAAATTTCTAATTTCATTAAAATTTGTTTGAAGCGCTGATCAGAGCGGTGTGGCAAACTGCTGTGAGGTGGTATGCGGGGGTCGAGGGGGCATCAAGTTGCCCAGACGTTGACAGACACAAATCGACAATAGACGTCAACACATGAGAGCTACCAGCTATGCAGCAGCGCAAAGAGGCAGTATAAAGTAGGGTAAGGCAGGGCGGGGCATTTATTCAGAGGCAGTTAGTGGGCGTGGTCGCTACCCATGGTGGACAGCTTTGGCAATCAAAGTGCGCCGATCAAAGTAGAAAATCGATTTTAATTGCAATCTAGTGACGCTCACTGCACGATTGCTGGTCGAGTGTTGGGGCGAGTAATGGGCGAGCATAGGGCGTGGCATGTCATTCTATAGTTCAGTGTCCATGCAATTGGTTTTTCTTTTTGTTGTTATTGTTTTCGTTTTTCTTTTTTGCGTAACGACATTGCGAAACACACGCTAAAAAGGCCAGCAAAATAATGAATCAAAATTTTGAATGCCACAGCAGGATTCGCATGGGGTAAAGGATGATGGGCATTGCGTGGACTAGTGTGAGGGATGATGGGTGATGTCCCAGCCAGACACTGTCGATGTTTTGACTAATGTGTCGCCATTTGAAGCGCCACTTGTCGCAGCTGCTCCCCTATCTATGCATACATATATATACATACAAAAACTCGTACTCTTAACCACGCACTAACACAGATACACTCACACACAGACACACACACACACAGAAAAACACTGAGTACACAACAAATTCAAAGCCATTAAAACTACGCGACAACGTCACTCAAAGGCAACTCAATCCGCCTGTCACATTTACAAGAGACCAATTAGGCCACGCCCCTAACTACCGCCCAGCCAAGCCATAAAATCGTTACACAGACGAGACATTAATTATCACAAAAATGCCAAAAAATAAAGCACCAAATAGACATAAACCCATCAGCAAATATTGATTTTTAGTATTTTTGGAATTTTGTACTTTAATTAGGAAAATATTTCTATCGTTATCGATTAATTAATATTATGATTGTATCGATAAGCCGATGATTTATTATAGAAATTTAACTTCAAAACTTTCTCTTTAAACTGCATAAAATTTCATTTGAATTAAAAAGATTTTTAAACATATTTTACATCCAGTGTATAATAAAGTTTTTTTTTACAGTGTAATTATATTAATTTTGTTTATATTTTATTATGCACTTTTGCACTTTTCATAGTCTTTTGTTGTCCTTGCACTCGACGGTTGAAAGGACTACAAGTACGTCCATTGCTTGTACAGCACTCAAAATATGAGTCAGCCCTTTGGCGCACCTTAACTGTACTGTATATAGTCCGTTTGTCTACTCCTACTTATAATAATAATAATACTTATTATTATTATTATTATAAACAAAATGATCAACTGTTTTTCCGCCTCACTTTTGTGTCAATGTGTGAAATTTAATTATATTTCAATTTAATTTCTTGCCTCGCCCATTCGCCGCAGGAAATTAACAGCTGCCCAGTGAGCAGTCGACAAGCAGAAGCCGCCTTTGACGTGGTCCTGGACCAAGTCCAGGTTCTAGGTTGCCGGTTGCCGGTTGCAGGTTGCAGGTTGAGAAACAATGCAGCAGACAAGCGTTGGGTAGCTCTGTGGCTGCAATGCGTCATTGTGCCACGCCCCATTACCTCAACCCAGAGGCATCTCCTTTTCTGTTGTTGTGCTAATTAAGTTTGGGTTTTTAACGTTAAATGTCTGTTGGTTGTTGGGTTTTTACCATTTACTCTGGTTAGGTGTGATGCTTCTGTTAATAATGATGATGGTAATGAAGTTGCTGTTGTGATGATGAGCATGATGATGATGTTGATGAGGTGGCATTTACTTTTACAGGTTTTCTTTTTGCATTTTTTCTTTTGCTTCGACAACTTTTCTTTTCTCTTCTTTTCATTTGTGCTTATATTATTTGTGTGTGCGTGTATGTATATGTGTGTGTGTGTGTGTGTATATAGCAGATCCATTTTATTCTCAAGGATTCATAGAAATTGTCCTCTTGGCTTTTACATTGGTCACTTGGGGACGGCCTGACTTGTCTGTGCTGTTCTTTGTGACTTCTTAAAAGCATTTTGTGCATTTTTAATTTATTGAAATAATTTTCGTAAATGTTTTCTCTTCATTATTATGAACAAATACAAAGACGCATACACATACACTCACTCACACAGCGGCAGACACAGACAAATGGAATGGCATTTAAGTCGACATAGAAATGTCTGAGGAAAGCTATTAATATTTAAACAGAGGATTAAAAACAGACTTAAGATCTAAAATTTTTAATGAAATTTGTTCATTTCGTTCATTTGTTAAATGTTTTCTTGTTTAATGTACTAAATTTTTTATTAAACATTGAGTACAATTAACTAAAATTAAATAAGTTTATTAATTGTATATCAATGGAATTCAGCTATAATATATTATAAATAAATGTAATATTTAAACTATTTAGTAATACATAATAGAAAGGAAAAGGATATCAAAATCGATTTGTAAATGATTATTAAGTGTGAAAGTTTGTTGAGGCAATAACAACAATAACAACAACAACAACAACAACAACAAGAGCAACAGTAACAAAGAACAAAAGAGGTTTAATGTCTAGCTAATTGTTTGTATAAAACAATATTTATTGTTAATTGCACCTGCGGCTGCTGGTTTAAACCGTTGGACAAAAGACGGACTTAAAATCCGTATAGGGTATTAAGTAGAGTATGTAGGGTATAATGATTATTGGAGAAAGAGAGAAAAACTGGCATAAAATTGCATAAACATTTTATGTCTCTTTTAAACATTAAGTTTAAAATTGTTTAATGTTATTGTAGCTGTTCTTGTTGCTGTTGCTGCAAGGACATGTGCCAGTGTAAATTCTGTATAATTTGTATGGCAAACACATAGTAGAGCAACACTGTGTATGTATGTGTGTTTGTGTATGAGAGTTGGCAGTGGTTAAGGGCAGTTGCACAGTTTGGTTTTGGTGCACAGTTTTGGTTTGTTTTGCAACGCTGTTGACCATTTGGCTCATGTAAATAAAACATGTAAGCCGATTGGTAAATATTTGAGGAAAATACTTTAAGCGTGCCTCAATGCGCGATATGGGGCACTTTAAGGCCTGGCAAGTTACCCGAAGTCCGAATATACTGCTGCTACTGTTAGTAATAGTTATTGTAATAGTAGTAAGAGTAGCTGTAGTTTTAGTACTAGTAGTTGTAGTAAAAGTAGTAGTAATGGGCAAAGGAAAACGATGCCAAGTCAAGCAAAAACATAACCAAACCGATACGAAACAAAACCAAACCATACAAAACCGAACTAAACTCTGAACCCAACTAACAACAGTAAGGCCAGGAGAACTATGGCCAACCTCGAGCGGGAAAGTTCAAATTCAATTACCTTTCAAATATTTGCATTTTGCGACACAAAGTTCCGTCATAATGTGCACAATGGCTGCCACTCGAATGCCACTTGAAAGCCAGTGCCAGTGGATGGATGAAGGGAGAGTGAGACTTGATAGACGATTCGAAGAGAGGGTGGAGCGGATCTGGACAATAAGGGTGATTTGGGTGTCGGGTAGTTGAATAGTTGGGTAGTACTATAAAGAACGAACCGACAACGGATGGGGCACACAAAACAGTTGCCGCTAATGTCGCTCTCTGCACGTCCTGGACGTTGTCGTTGTCGTTGCCGTCCTTCTGGTACTGCTACTGCTGCTGCTGCGTTGTCCGGGATTGTTGAGCAACAACAACGACAATGACGTTAACTTTTGCCGCCTACTGCCATGGCCAAAACCCCCTTTCAAAACAATTACAAAACAAAGGCTGGCAACAGCTCTGGCGCAGCATTGGGCAGAGGCACTCAATGTATATAAATATATATATATATATATATATACATTTATATGTATGTGTGTGTGTGTGTGTGTGTGTGTGTGTTGTGCGCATAAAAATACCAAATAAGCCAATTTCGAAACAGGACTTGCTGCAACATTGCC
Organism: Zygothrica quintamaculata; assembly: GCA_037044455.1. NCBI lineage: Eukaryota > Metazoa > Arthropoda > Insecta > Diptera > Drosophilidae > Zygothrica > Zygothrica quintamaculata. The sequence continues at coordinate 19,298 of JBAMBS010000293.1, read as the reverse complement.
CTTTGACTCCTGGAACCAACAAAACTAAAGGCAAAGCAAGTCAGGGCTCCAAAATTTTTTTCAATGCCAGCGAAAGTGTATTTAGGGTATATTAACTACTAGAACAGAACAATAGCTCAATGAAAAACTCTGCCTGTAAAAAAGTAAGTAAAGAAAACTATTAAAAAATTAATTGAAATCAGGTGAAATGTTGAAAGAAAATGACAAACTAGTAAGAACTGGCAGAACTAAGAGAATTAAAGAAAATACTCGAAATATTTTAATAGAGAACCTATAGGAAAGTTATTTTGATTTCGAAGCTGATGCAATTAATGGACAAAATAGGTAAGCGCATTTAAATATCCAAAAGATATCAATATTCAGTTGTATTGTGTAAGTGTTATATCAGCTACCTTTTGATAGCCAGCAGCGGCTCTTTTGTTGCGGCTGAAAGAAGATTGGAAATGTAAACTTTAGACTCAAATCTTAACTTAATTTTATTAGAGTTAATTGAACATTTGGTAGTGTATACTAGAAGTCGTCTTATTAAAAACATTTTATTTAGTTTTATATTATTTTTTAAAGTGATTCTTTTTGTTTTTTGCTGTATTTGTTCGTGTTGGTTTGACTGCCATTGAAAGTTTTATATGGACGGGAAGGCCGTTGCACGTAACTTTTGTTGGCAACAATGTGAAGCTTTGTTGGAAACGTCCAATTTTAAGTGGAAAGAGTAGTAGCATTGGTGCTCTGACTGAGTTGGCTCAATTCAGTTTTTGTCGTCTTGCTCTTAGTGTTTGTGTGTCTCTTTGGGAATATCAAAATGTGGACGCATGTGGCTAGTTTTGGTCCTTGTTGTTGCCAATGCAATAAAGTGCATTGAAAATTATTTCTTTTTGTTTATTAAAATTGTTTTGTGAGCCTTATTGAAAACGAGACGGAAGTGCCATCAGCTGATAGCTGGTAGCTCCCAATCCCTATAATACCCATACGATTGTCCTTGGACATTCAGTCTTATGTTAGACATTTCATAGGATACGCACCTTGTCGTGGCACATTCTCGAACATGTTGACAAATTTACCTACTCTTGAGGGCATCCCATGCATTATGCATGTCGACCAGTAACCAACTTTGCCGTAATGTACTAGAACGCAACAGCTACCAGTTCCCAGATCGCAACTCGCAGCATCTATCCCTAGCTCCTAGCTAGTGCAATGCCCAGCTTATTTACATGTTGAACTCTGCTACATTTTTCTGTGTTCTGTCTGCCCCACGCATCAAATGAGCGCGTGCTAAGAGCACATTTGGATTTTGGATGTGCTTGCCAAAGGGGCAATGGCCGTGGGTTGGTTGTTGTGTATGATGGATAAGGTATATGTTGAAAAAATGGGTGGCATTAACAGAGCATTTCAAATGTCGGTGACGAGTGCCATACATGTAACCAAATGCACTCCCTACATGCTCAAAGATGCCTGAATACATAGTGTGGCACCACATGCAACATAGATCTGCATACAGCTAACATTCGTGATACAAGTATACCCATCTAACACATATTCCATAACCCATAACCCTAAAATATTTATATATATATAGAGATATATATGCATATATGAGAATATGTTGAAGCACTTCTACTGGCAGTGGCTACTAGCAGTGGCGTCATATAAAATGCATAGAATTTTCACTCTGTTCTATATGCATTTATAGGCAAATTTATGTTATGCATGATGCTGATGCTGCTGCTGATGCTGATGCTGATGTTGATGTTGATGTTGATGTTGTCTAAGGGAAATGAGTGCAGTGCAACAACAATGCAACAAATGTAATTTTCGATCTCTCTGCCTCTCTCTTTCACTCTCTACTTTTCGTTTTATAAGAGTTTCTTTGAAATAATTTGCATTTATTTTTCAAATGTTGCAAAACTAAAGTCAAAACAGACAATTTTTACTTCTTAACTGAACTATTGTTATGGAATAATAGAAACGAAGAAAAGCTTTTGTTGCCTACTGTACACTAAAAAGCACTGATTGACATAAGCTACGATAATAAGTAAAAGGCAAACGGTCGATCGTTGCAGGCACAGACTGAAGCACTCTTTTCTTAATATAGACACAATCTCTGACTGATTATATATATATATTATATATACTACTTTGTATTTGTTTTTAATCTTATTATTTATTAATACATTTTACAAAATTTTAACACCAAATCTTTGGTACACAAATTTTATTAACTTTACACGGGCAATTTCCTTCGAAAACCAGATTAAAAACTATATCGGTTTCCAATTCTGTGGCATGAACCAAGAGATAAAGACACATGAATTGCAGGCACAGGTTAATCCACTTTCGTTTCATTATGTTGAATATTGAAGTATTGAAATATTATTCCTAAGAGTTTCAAGCTCAGAGCTGTACTGACTACAATGCACTGCCTTATTATATATTTATAAATGCATAATTTAATTTTCGATTATTTATTTATTAGCCCCTTTGCCTTTTTGTAAAAAAGAAGCAAAGCGGAGCTATTGGAAATGTGCAAAATCCAAAAGTATGTAACACATAGAAATAATCATCGGAGACCCCATAAAGTATATATATTCTTGATCAGGACGACTAGCCGAATCGATCTAGCCCTGTCCGTCTGTCTGTCCGTCCGTCCGTCCGTCCGTCCGTATGAACGGCTGTTTCTCAGAGACTATAAGAGCTAGAGCAACTAAATCTTAAACCTAAATTTATAATTTTCGTACGCTGTACAAGTATGTTTTTGATTTCAAATTTCGTTTTGTCACCCATATTAAAAAGATTGTTTCTAATTTACGTTGCGAGTTTCGTTAAGATTGAACAATAAACACGGAAGTTATACAACATTTAGTACCATGATATAGAGCGGGGGTGCTAAAAGGCGCGCGCAATGGCTAAGTACGTGCAGAACTGTGTGTATGTGTGAGTAAGTGTGTGTATAGCTATATTTGTAGGCAAAGGGGCTCTCGTAGTCGGGTACACTCGACTACAGATTTCTTACTTGTTTTTAATATTTAAGATAACCCTATGGGAAAATGTCATCTGATTACAATTCTTATTTTATTTTATTAAAGTGATTTTTTATATATTTTTTATACATTCCAAAAAAAAAATATTAGCACAAAATACAAAAATCACCAATTTTGCATCGGCATCTTCCTTCAAAGACCACATCATCACGAGAAGGGACATCCGACAGTATGACAGGAATCAGAAGATAAACCAACATAAGTTGCAAGAACCAATAAAACCATTTTATTTCCATTGTGTTGAATGTAGAGATATTGAAATACTGAACTTAACAGTTTCAAGTCTTAAACTAAAATTAAACACAATACACTGCTTAATCATACATTTATAAGTGCATAGTTCCATTTTACATTATTGATAATATATTTTGCAAAAAAATTAGATAACCCTATGGGAAAATGTCATCTGATTACAATAATTATTTTTAGTTTTAAACTGATTATTTATTAATACATTCTATATTCATTCCCTTGGTTAACACTCTATACAAAGATCGTCAATTTGGCACTGGCATCTTCCTCTGAAAATATTGATGGCCGATAGTACGGGAAGAACAAGAAGGTATACGATTATAAATTGCAGGCACAGAACTTTCCATTTTTTAACCATTGTTTAAATTGATGAAATGTATATATTGAAGACTTGAAATCGTCAGACTTACTGAATTGAATGTGTTAACAGTTCATGTTTTTATTATGTTTGTGGGATTGCGATAAGGTAACAATAATATTTTCAATATATTTATAAGTAAAATTGCAATCGGCTTTAAATGATCATTACAATTGTATGAATATATCAATATACAACTGATTAAATTATGAATAAATATTATAAAGCCTCGTAGATACTCTGTAAATAGCTCAGAAATACCTTTGAACTTTTATTAATACTTTTGCAAATTGTATTTCTATATACTTTTACGCATCTTAAGTTTTACCATAGTCTTTTAGCTCTACTGCTAAATGAAAAGCAAATAAATACAATGCTTTATAAGAGCTGCGTACCAGTCAGCGCATCATTTGTAATGTTAACTATAAATTCAGCTGCAAATATATTGCGCATACGCAATGTGACCCGCAAAAGAACTAAACAAATATGCTATGATAGTTTAGTTAGCAGTTGTTTTTGTTAAGGGCTTCAAATGGGTTGGGGCTTGGCTGGGTTTGCTTTAGGTCAGTAACTGTAAACTGTAAACTGCAGTTGAAATTGCCTTGACATATTGCTTAAAACCAGGCAACAAAATCAACCAACCAACCAAACCGACGACTTAACGAATGACTGTCTTTGTATTTAAGTGTATATATTATGTATGTTTGTATATATGTATGTGTGTATGTATATGTTTTTGTATTGTATGTGTGTGTATGTGTGTATGTGTGTGTGTTTGTCAAAAGCATGCAAGTCATTCAACTCAATTTTATTTATTGTTCAACTGCTGTGCATTGTGCGGTTCTATCTCTGTCTGCTGAGACAGCATCAACAACAACAATAATAACAACAAAGGAAATAACAAAAATAGCAATAGCAACAACAACAACAGTAGCACATAAAAAACAAAACACATTCATCTATTTAATTAATAACAAACACTGCACACACAGCAAACAAACGACGAAACGGAAAAACAACCCAAAAAAATAAATAAAATAAAATATATTTTTCACATACCGCAGACCAAATACTCTAGCTGATTTTTTGAATGTATATATTTTATATATATTATATATGGTATGCTATATAATCATGCATAATATTAATCTATCAATAGACGGTTTTCATATATTAAAATCCAAGTTCGAAGGAAGTGGGTAAACTGCTACCCCATTGGTTGCACACTTAAGGGTTAAGTTATTTGTAGTTGCTACTAAAGTTTGCTAAGTTATAGCATAATGAATCAAAATATAGGTTTTATTATATACCTTATATAAAATATTGTAGTTTATTATATATTGTTGTTTATCTCTCATAGGAAGTAATCTGATTATCTGAATCCAATTCGTAATCCAATTTCAATTTATTCCTATTTCCAAATTATATAGTTATTGTATATTATATAGATATAAGTAAACTGTAATATCCAATACATTTCTATTTCTAATTCATTCCGGATTTCATTCTTTATATAATTCTTAACTTATATCTTGTTTATACATACTAAAGAGGTGTAATATTCCCTTTTCAAGCAGACATCTCTATAATATAGAATAGAATGTAAGCATGCCATAGAATGATATGCAACATGCCACATGGCACATGGGGAGTTGCTAGACAAGCAATTATCTGTGGCAAAAACTTAGCTGCAGCTTTACATAAATTTACTTGATGTATTTATATATATTAAAAATAATGAAAGCAACTGCAGCGTTGTCTCTGTAGAGTCTAAGGATTCTGTGGAGCCTGCACAGTGAGTCTACGGAGTTTGCGGAGTCTGAGCAGTGGCATTAAGAAGAGTTGAACGGTTAAATTGCACATGAGTTGCCAGATAATTTATGATATGCGGTGTCCAGGGTGAGAATCAGTATGGAATCAGAAAGCCTGACTGACTGACAATAGTTAAAACTCAATGCTAGTTATATGCGTTATGTGCTTGTTAGTGGTAGTTATGTTATAATGCTGCTTGTTGGTGGTAGGGCTGGTATGTAGAACATGATGCTAGAATGGAACCGAAAAACGCAGCCGCCAACTCGGCAGGAGTCAGTGCATACCATTCGCATATGCAGGACAATAGAAGCTGTCATTTACAATGAAGCGTTGCTTGCTGCTATGCAAGCTACTCGCATTTTCTGGGATGGGGCTAACTTTGGAGTAGTCTCGCCTAGTGACATGTGCAGGCTGCATGGTTGCATGGTTGTATGGTTGCATGACTGCATGCTTGTATGGCAAAGCCTGGCAAACAATAAAGGATAACATTTACACAAGCCGCCCACACAGACAAACATACACTCACCAAGAAGGGTCATAAAATCCTTTGGCCAAGTTTGCTTTTGTTCTCATCATCGTCAACGTTCTCATTGCTCTGTCCCCTTTTTGTCGAGTTATCTTTCTCTTTCATTCTCTTACTCTTTCACTCGTCTCGTCTTGTTTCTCTTGTTCTTTCGTTTGCCTGCTGTCTGGCATTGTCTTTATGCCGGTTTAATCTGTGTCAAAAGGCGTGAGTTATTACAAGCCAGCCACGCCCAAACTGAACGCCCAACAGCGACGCCAATAGCTTCACATATGTCCGCCTTACAACCAAAGCTTCAACCATTGTCTAGCCAGGAACATTACACTAGAACAAAAATAGCTGCATAACCAAAGAACTGAAGAGAGGTTAAGGAAAGAGGTAAAATGACAGCTGTAGCTGTAGCTGAAGCTGAAGCTTAAAGGGAAACGATGTACTGCACCAGATAAAGCTCGGCCAAGTCAAAGGTTTATCTTTTGTCAACGGCTTTTGTGTTGCTAGCATAATCAGCTTTCCCTTTGATCGAGCTGTCTATTTGAGACACTGATGAGCTCCCAAAGGTCCTTTCAAGTCAATTACTGACTATCTGCGTCCTGCTTGAAGAACAAAAGTAATTATATTGCCATAGAAATTTACAATTAATTTACATGATTTTTAATCAATATACTATATCAATATAATATAGAAGTTACAGTAATTAATATACTTAATCACTTTTACTAGACTTAAGCGATTTTCTGACAATTTCTGCCTTATAATTGGCATTTATAGATCTACATTAAAATTAATTGTTGCCTTTCTTTGTACTTTACAGTAAAAAGTATTATATTTACTTTATATATATTTATATATATATATATATATATATATAAAAGGAATTTAATTAATTAATGAGCTCGTTCGCACTCGAATTCCAATGGCTTTGTCGCTGGTGTTGTCGTTGTCGTTGATGATGGCAAAGGGCCGATTGCAATTGCGATTGGCTTCGTGTACAATTACACAGCAATGCCACAAATGCCACGCCTTTTTAGCCTTTATTTTACTTACAATTAGCGCCATCGATTGTTTAATGGCAGTTGATTGTAATAAGCCAATTTCGAGAGTCTGCATTTGAATTCAAAATGCGAAATAAGTTCATTAGCAGCCAAACGACATCAGTTAATGTGTGTTAGTGTGTGTGCTTGTGTGTTTTTGTGTGTAAATATGTCTTTGTATGTGTGTTTGCCAATGTGCCGAGCCGGAAGTACCAGCTCCTTTACTCTATGACAAAACTCAAGCGTCCTTTGCGTCCTATATGTGTGCATGTGTATGTGTTACTTCCCTCTGTGCTACACAGAGGACAAGGACTCAGTTCGAATTGCAATGTTGTTGTCTGTCCGTTCGACCTCTTGTCTGTCCCTCTGTTTGTTTAATTAGAGTTTATGCAACTTTTATGCTTATTAATACTTTTATTACCTATGCCACTAGCTTCTTGCACCCTCCTCCTACCGCTGACAGCTCCTCATGTCCTTTTTCTCCTTTGCCAAATTTCGAACTAGTGCAGTCTGCTCTATGTGCTCGATGCGATGCGCAGGTAATTGCCAATTCGGTTTGAATTTCAATTGCCCAATTTGGGCTTGTTTTTTGGGCCATAAGAACTTTTTGAGTGGCCAAAATTGTTACATTAAGTAACAAGATGGAATAATCTATGTTGAAGCTTTTATTACTAAATGGTGATTATTAAAAGTTTCTGCACAAAGTGGAAATATGCGACTGGCAGTTATCCTAGACAGGCACTTTGTTAAATTAAAAGTATATATAAAAAAATTGTATATAATGATGATCCTTTTTATATAAAAGATTTATTTTTATCCTTTAACTTAAATTGAATTCTTTGTTGCTGCTGTTGTTGTTGCTGCTGCTTGAAATTTCAATGCGCTTTCTAAGCTGACAATTCTGTTTGTTGGCGATTTGTGAAAACTCAACACCGCCTCCCAAGTGTAACAATGCACATAACTATGGATAACATGCACACACTCACACACACACATATATATATATATATATATATAGTTACATAGAGATTTTCAAATAGAGTTTATGGTCAGCAATGGGTTGTATGTCGTTGGTCAGTGGTCCACTTGGAGCTATAGCTGTTGCAGCTGCTGCTGATGTTGCTGCTGCTACTGCTGCTGTTGTGCTGGATTTTTATTATCTCAACATATAAAGCCATTTTAGTTGATATTTGTTAAGTGGATGCTGGGTCAGTTGGCGGCACGCCCCTGCCCACGGCAGCTCTAAGCAAGAGTGGAAAAAAAATTGCAGCTAACTAAAGAGAAAATAACCGTGAAGTTGTATGTTTTGCAGTTCAGTGCATTTTGGTTATTGTAGCAACATTTCTTTCATATTCCCGTTACCATCTACCCAAAGCTCAACCTACTCTACCTCCTACCCTTCTGCTCCTACTTCTTAACTTGTATTGTTATTGTTGTTGTGTTTGTGCATGGGTTGTAAAAATGTTTTGAAGTGCGGCTGGCCTGGCAAATAACCAAATGGATGCTATGTTGTTCTACACGGCTACTGGTCAACCGGTACTCATCCCCAGCACCCCGCTTACTTGATGAACCCTCCTGCTGTTCACCCCTTATAGTGCACTACCATGCCATGACCTGTGCCTCGTTCGTTTCGCGCTCAAGTAGCCCCATTCAGTTTTTGTATACGAAATGTACTTGCTTTATAAACCAGGTCCACAAGTTCAGTCAGACAGTCAACCAACCAACCAACCAGCCAGTCAGCCAGTTAGTCAGAGCCAACATTTGTCTCTGTTACTATATGTACTACTACTACTTTTTTGCTACCTCTCTCTCTCTGTCTTGTTCTTTCTCCTTCTCCCATTGAATGTGCTGTCTGTGTCTGAAACTTTTGCCACGAGCATCGACACTCCTGGACACTCGTTACTAGTGGAATTAGCAGCTCGGACCTGCCTACTTAGATGCATTAATACTTAAGCAGACCAAAGTCGAGCACACTTACAGTTGAGCCTGGCAACAGCTCATGTCAGTAGAGACTTACAAAATAATTTACTTTCTTTGATTTGTACAAAATCCAAAAACAAAACTATCACCACCCCCACAACACACACACACACACAGAAAGAGTCAGTCGGCTTATGCAGGGTAAAGCTTAAATTATAATACTTAATATAAAGTTAATTTTAATAACTAAAAGTGTAAGCAAGAATACTTAGTTATAGTTGGGAGAACACTTGAATCTACTTTGAAAGGATATTTAATGAAAAGCTAAAAGAATGAAAAGAGAGTGAAAATTAAAAGGTAACTTTGCAGATTTATTTCTACTGATTAAAGCAGCTAACTATATAGTTTCTATAAATGCAATTGATGCTTTCATAAATAACAGTTAACATTAAGAGAGCACAATTCGTTATAGTCATGTAGAACTGTATTGCAAGTTTTGCACAGCTGCAACAATTGTGCGACAGAATTTAATGACACTTAACGTCTGCCCAAGCACAAAACTTATCTGTGTTTAGAACCGATAGATAGAGAATGAGAAAGAGATAGAGAAAGCGAACAAGAGGAAGTTACAGTTGGGGTGAGAATAAGGTTGAAAAGAGTTTTCATGTTATTTTCTAAAACTAGTGCAACTAGAGACGGGCAATGGCAACGGATGCAGCTGGTTTCGGTCACTGGCTAAAGGTTAGAGGTTAGAGTTAAGGGGACAGTTGAGGGCACAGTTGAAAAATGTTTCCAAGTTAAATGAAGCGCATCAAACGTCAGTCGATAAATTTAAAAGCCAAAGCTATTGACTTGCAAAAAATAAAGGCAAATAATGTGAGCCGGCCAAAAGGCAGCAGTACCAGTAGCAGCAGCAGCAGCAGCAGCAGACGACATTCAACTAAACCAAACTGACGACGACAGGGGGCGCCACACTGCTACTGCTCTGTTTTAGCTGCAGGCAAGGGCAATTCCAATGCATGTGCAAGATGTGACATTCCTGCTGACAGCACAAAAGCAGCAGCAGGAACAGTAGCAACGGCAGCGTCGACGCGTCACCCAACGGATGTCGCCCAAAAGCGTTGACAGCGCCCTCTATGGAGCCATGAGTGCACTGTGAACGACACATACACAAATAAAAAATACAGGAGAAACAACTTCAGCATCAGAGAGCGGCTATTGATTGGCTACTTAACTCTTTGACAGCTTGACTTCGCAGAAGCAGAGGCAGCAGCAATACCAACAGCCGCACCAGCAGCAGCAACTGTTTTCGTTAGGTACACAGCTGGATAAGGGGTATCGGGTAAAGGGTATGGTGTAAGGTGAGGCTCACATGTAAACCGCCTTCAAAGTTGGGCCGGCAAACTTGGTCGTTTGCATGCTGCCAAAGTTTAATAGAAATTCAATTTCTATTATTTTTTATCCTTTTTGTAGCGCCTCCTGCGCCCTGCAACACGTTGCATATGTTGCATGTGTCCATTAAAACAATAAATTTTTTATTTTCAGTTTACTTTATTTTATTTTTGTTTGTTTTTTTATTTCTTTCTGCTTTTGGTTAGTTTTTGACTTGACCAAACGCTTCGCAAAGTGTTGAAGCATGCAAAAGTTGCGCAATTTTATTAGGAATTCGTATTTGTTTTAGTCAAACTTAAAACGAGTCTGTAAAGTTAATATCAGCTGTGCATAACAGGTGTATTTTAGTGTTGAATTCAACAAAGGTAAATATTAGTTATATGGAAAAAAATCTGTACCAAAAATACTTTCATACAGCTTTATTTCTGTATGCAATTCAAAGATTTTGTTTACAAATTATAGTTAGGATCTGATATAACTGAGATACATATAGATTTTAGTTACTTAAAAACAAATAATCTCTATATAACACAGCAAACAGATATTAAATAATATATATAATATATATATACAACAGTAAATAGTTTATATAAGTGCAATTGTGTCTTTTAAAGTGTTGTTTCCTTAGGCAATTTGAGGTATTCCAAGTCATAAAACAAAGTATCATTTTACAACTACATCAAGTAATTGCATTTGCTGTTGTTTGTTGTTGTTGTGGCTTTTTTATTGGTGTGCAGTAACTTTGACATATTAGAACCATCAGCGTAATAAGTAGGTTTAATTTGCTGAATTGCTACTAGATACTTCATATATATATATTTTAATATATATATCTTTTGTAGTTGTTGAGAGTGTACGCTCCCCTTTTTTCTCTCTATTTGCACGTTTATTATGAGTATGAGTTACTCAGTCCAAACAAAGTGTTGTTGTTGTTATTGTTGCTGTTATTATTGTTGTTGTTGTTGGCAAACAAATTGCATATAAATTGCACTCATTGACGGCATGGAATCTACATGAAAATATTTTGTAGCTACTACATAAATTTCATATTTCACAATTTCCACCCAACATTTCCTCTCACATCCTTTCAGCTCCATAGCTCTAAGAAGTATATCAAGTGCTCCCTCAACACCAGTCCCCATAGGTTCTTCCATCAAATGAACAACAACAACAACAGTAAAATATGAGAAACTTAAGTTTTTTGTTGTTGCTTCTGTTGCTGTTGTTGTTGTTATGCCAAATGACTTGCCATGGCAGTTGTTGGTTGGCATTTTTGATGAGCCAGCTCCACGTAGCAGTAGCTGCACTCACCCTTCATTATTCTAACTAGCTACTCAGGTAGCTAGAGAAACTGAGACATAAAGAGAAAGAGAGAGAGAGAGACTTCAGGACTTTATTAAAATTATATATTTGCATGTTTGTTGCAATTTTAGCGAGGCACGAAGTCAGCAATGTTCACTGCAAAAATGGCAATTGCATATGAATTTATAAATATGAAACGCAATTTTGTCAACTTGCAACTTGCTACTTGCTACTTGCTACTTGCTACTTGCATCTTGCTGCTTTCTACTTGCAACGTGCAACTTGAAATAAAACTTTTGCTCGATTTGGTAAGTGGTATGAAAAGGCTGCCAAGTGGAAGCCTCTTTGAGAGACTTTGTGTCTCATTAACACAACACGGGCATTGCCTGCATTAATTTTGATAAATGCAACAGAAATTCAAAAACTCAGCAAATATATTGAAATATAAAATATAAAAAATATAAAACTTAACCCGAGGAAATTTAAAAAAATTCCAAAATATAGTAAAAAAATAAAATTCCATAAAAAAATTAAAATCAAAATTTATGGAAAATTTTCAATAGTAAATTTTGATTAGAAAAAAGTTTTTTACTTTTGCATTTGGATGCAATTTAAGAAGGTTTTACTGAAGATAAGACAGAGCGTAGGTAAAAAAAGGATATTATATGTAACTAATACCTTTACAGTTATATATACACCAAGGTGTTAAGTGTAAAGTCCTCTTTAGCTGTGCATTTAACAGGCCGCCGCCGCCGCAAACGTCAAGTGTTGCATGTTCAGACGCGCTTGCAGCACACCCACAGACACACACACATAGAGACAGAAGCGCCACAAGTAAGCCGAGCATAAAATGAGAAAGAGAAAGAAAGAAAGAGAGTGAGTAAGAAAGAAATAAAACTGGGCAACAGGATGAAGGATAAATGTTGTCAGGCTGAAATGTTATATAAATGTATATGTGTGTGTGTGTGTGTGGGTATGTGTGTGTGTGGTAAATTAAATTGAAAGGCATTGCAGGATAAATGTGAACATAATATTTGTGCCTTGTTAGTTTGTCAACGCTTCGCTAACTCTGAATGATGATTACACTGACTGAAAGAGTGACTGGAGAGAGAGAGAGAGAGAGTGAACACTGAGGGAAAGTTGAGAGTGAGAGAGCTGTGGACTGTATGTACTCTATGTGATGTTGAAACATTTAATGACATTTAACAGGCAACGCAAGCATAATTAAAAATCTAAATAAATAAAAGAGAAAAAAGTAAAAATAAAGAACAGAAACTCCTTGAAATGCTCTAAATACCTAACAGCTTTTGGCAGCAATAACAGCAGCAGCAGCAGCATTAGCAGCAGCAAAAGTTGCCTTAAAAGCATAAAAGAGGCTAAAACTATGAGATTCTATAGGAAGTTAAAGGAATGCCCCATCCCAATCCCGATTCCAATACCAATCCCAATCGCAATCCCAATCCCAAGCCAATGGCAACTGCGGCGACTGCCAGAATCACGCTTAAGCTTACGATTTATGTGAGATTCTTTAAGCGAAATCCAAGTCAATTAGTTTCCTAATTCGTTTTGCGAAAAGGAATTTATCGATTTTATCTGCAGACGTGCAGAAAGTAGTTAAGAGCAGTTTTTCCTACGACTTTCAATGTTTTTCCTTGTTTCTTTTGCTCTATGTGCGTAAGCATGTGCGTCTCTGCGTGTGTGTATGTGTGTGTGTGTCTAAGTGCTGATAATGATGCGGCATATATGTGTGTGTTTGTATCTGTATATGTGTGTGTATGTGTTTGCAAACAATAAGAACTGTGCGTTTTATGTGTGCGCCACTCTGTGGGGAGCGTTAAGCAATAAACAAGCCGCATTGCTCATACGCCATGTGGAACAACCGAAAGAAACCTATGGAAAGGCGACGTACGAGCGAAGCGACAGCAAATTAAATTAGATTGCAATTGTTTTTGCCAGTCGATTTAAATGCTTAAATAAATAACAACAGCAACAACAACAACAACAACAACAACAACAACAACAAATAACATTCCCAAAAGGCAAACATTTCTGATTGCGTTTGTGTGTGTAAATTCTTGAAGTTAACAATGCGTTTAATGAACTTGAAACATATTTTAAATAACTTTCAACTGAAGCAAGAAGAAACATTAACAGCTATAAAACAGTATAAATAACTGTTAAATACTTAGAACCTAAAGTGTTTTTATTTATTAAGTAATAAATTCCATTAAGTAAATAAACTTTACTTTTAGGCAGACTAATTAAATAATTTACTTATTAACTATTGTCTCTATTTGCAGTTAGAGGGAAATGGAAATTAGTTAAAGCATAGGAATATATATATGTATATACATACCTGTTTATAATACTATATAGATATAGAAACTGCCATCAACTGGGCTGCTCTTTGAAGGTTTGAAGGTTTGCAAGGGTTTGTGTGGGCTTGTACACAAGTACAAAATCGTTTTTGAAATTAAAAACTTTAGTTATTACTTTGAGTTGTGTTTACATTTGTTGCGTACAACCAAAGAAGGATTAGAATATGGAGTTTGGAAGGAGCACTGTAGGTGGCTTTGAGGGCTAACACAGTCGATCGTTGGACGCAGTGGAGTACGACTCAATTTGCGGCCAACAGAGAGGGCGTCTTAAAGAATTTTTAATTGCTTCAAAAACAAGTTGAATGCTGTTTTATTTATATTTCCGGAGACCGCCGAGGCGATGCCATAGACAAATTCCATTAAACTTTTGGCTTCTAAACTGTGTCAAAGTTGGATATAGGCAAAGTGGTAGCAGTAGCGTCTGAAAGTTGGGTGGGATAGAACGCGCTTCCTGGTCCGCTGGCTAAGGATAATTCACTGGCGGCAGCCGCCAGAGACGAGCTCAAAACTTTTGCGTAAAGTAAACTCAACTAAATGAAATGAAAATGCCACAGAGGCAACCAAAAGCACCACTGGGGTATGAGCATTATGTTGTACCAGAGAGCGAAAGAGAAAGAGAGATGTAGATGGAGATCCTTAAAAAAAAATTATAAGGCGTGAACGAGAGAGCGTAAGAGAAGGCAGACACATGGTAGGGGCACAAAGAGAGAGCTTGGTGAGCAATCAATTTCTGTTGACGTTGACAACAAGGCAAAAGTCCGGCCAAAGTTAAGGCCAAAAGACAAGACGTTGGCTTAAAGGGGGTGGCTGCTGCCACCAGAGGCAGGGGATCAGGTAGGAAGGCCAACAAATCAAAGTCGATGCCGCTTTTTAAGAGGCGCCTGTCGAATTGTTCTGCTCGCAGCAGGGTAAATGCAGGGACAAGGAATTGGTAGTGGGAACACGCCCATTTTGCTAGCACAGTCAACGCCTTAAGTCGACTGCGGTTGAAGTGTATTTAAAAGTTTGATTAGTTTTTAATGTTTGTAAGGCAAGCTCTTAAGTTTCTTTACCAAATTCTACCCGCTAGCAACCCCCACGCCCCAACTTACACAACCCCTCCCCTGCAGTGTATAGTCGTAATTTTTATAAAGTTTGCATTTTACTTTATTCTGTTAAACTTTAGGTCCAATGCTTAAATACCATTTCCGACCTTAAACCCACAACCTGTCGTACAACACTTAACAATTTATATACAATATGTATAAGTATAATTATATATATATATATATATATGTGTATGTATGTATAAATTATGCAAAAGCGAACTAATCACAAACATATTCCATAAAATAACAATTTCATAAATTGAAACAAAATGTCTAGACTCATTATGCCACTGAAAATGTATGCAATAAAATTATGCAAATTATTATATGCCCAGTCATGGTAGTAATAATATTAATAATAGTTATAATAATACAAAAACATGTAAGAATGCTGTATGTATACGACTACAAGAAGCCCTTTACCGCTGTTATCCAGACTCAGCACACTGTTAGCCGATGCTTACTGCTTCTAGTTCCTTCTTGCAGTTTCCCTTGAATAATTTCCATATTTATTACACAATCTAAACGAAACTTACAATAAAGATAAAAAATTGTATATTTTTTAAATTTTCCAAACAAAATTGAGCCGCTTGGAAACCAAATCAGCCTTTTAAGTCTCTGAAAAGAGACTCACTTAGCTAATGATGCTGAGTATTGACTTAATAGGATCGAAGATGCTTCCTTTATACCTTTTATATATAATTAGTTGCCAATATTTGCCGTTTCAAAAAGTAAACGAACTAAGAATTACTAAAATTACAACAATATGTTATAGTTGTGATTTTAATTGTTGTTTTTGTTGTCGTTTGGCTTTTGCCACTTTGGTAGTGTGTTGCCCTATATCAGTACAGCCCAGTGGCATTGGCAGTTGAATCAATTTATTGGAAATTGGATTTTGATAAAATACAAATATTTCTACTTGATATTTGTAATTTAGTTTTCATTGCATTTGTTATTGTTAATAGAATTGTGTGGCATTTGCAGTTTTTGGCCAAATCAAAGTGAATGTGCATACTGTTTTGGTATATATTTTAATGAAAGATTATATATTTTAAGTAGATATTCATATAATAAAATATAATTTACATTTTACTGTATTAAAAGGGATTTCAGTACTAATAATCAAAATTCATTAAACAAAGCCTCACCATAAATGCAAACTATAAACCTGGCTTATATACAAATACACTAATATATGCATATGGGACAAACTTAGTGTTATTTTCATTAAATTATTAATTAATTATAAAACCCGAACATACTTTAATTAGTAAGCTTCTGTGCTAACTTACAACAGATTCTTTCTAACAGTCAAAAATTTGTTAATGATAATTGCATTTAAAGGCATAAAGACTTTATCATTATTAAAAGCTTTTTTAACTTTTTCTACTTCTTTTCAACATCTACTTTGTGCCTTTCTTCCTTCTACTTCTGCTTCTACTTCTGCTTCCATCTACAGCTTCTTTCGATCCTTTGCCTTATCGTACTCGTCAACAACAATAATAAAAGGCAGTCAGCAAATGCAGCTATAAATTATGAATATGAAACCCAAGGTGTCTACGTGTATAGGGAGACGCCTTTGGACCCTCCCTGGGGTCCAATAACGCAAAGAGGAGGCTGTCGGCATGCAGGGTTAATAGAAACTCACATATATATATGCCTGTGTGTGTGACTGTGTGTGTGTTAAAGGTATAAACATTTATGGCAGCTACTTAAAAATGTCAAGCGAAAAAATTATGATAATGATACGTGACATTTGAAAGCAATAACAATTTAGTTAGCACGCACTTTTTGATTACATCCCAAAAAAGAAAGAGAGAGAGAGAAAGAGACAGAGAGGGAAAAACAGTGAGAATACTCGGCCAAGTTTTATTTATGAGTTGGCCACATAAAATTGGAAAATTGCTTCAAAAATGTGTATATGTGTATATGTTAGAGAAAGTATTGGTGTGTGTTTGTGTGTAAGGAGGCATACATAGAACTCAATGGGAATACTTATATGAGTGTAATAACAATAATCATAAAGAACGACATCAGTATAGGGTATGGGGCAATGGCAATAACAATCAAAACAGCTTAAAGTAAACATGACTGATTAATACCCTGTAAATATATGCAATGTTATGTTATTCCCAAAGCTCATATAAATTGTGTTTTACATAAGATTCTTCTTTATACATTTTCATACTTAATAATTTGCAATCGTTTTCTTCCATTTATAAATAAAATGTTAACTATCATTTTCCCCCTTTAAGTCTTATCCTTTTACATCTTTATTATACATTCCATATCTATTTTCTATGCTAAAGTTGCCCAAAAATTAACCTTTTTGAGGTAAAGAGCGGTTCAAAGTGGGGGAGACTGTCCTTCAAGTGGTCAGGAGTAGAGCAAAGCTGGATGCTTGGCTGGGTAAATAAGGCAGACAGGCAGGCAGTAAGCAACAACAACAACAACAACAACAACAAAGCACACATCCTGCTTGTCAACTGAATAATTCGTTGCATGCACAAAAGGCATGCACTCACATCCGGTTTCCTGTCATTCTTTTCGCCATAAGGGATAGAGAGTAAAAACGGGGGAATTGCGGCAGAGGTTGAGAGCGAGAAAGTGGCTGGACTGCAATTTATGTCTATGTGTTAGTGTTGCTGTTGTTCGTTGCTGTTGATGTTGCTGTTGGTGTTGCTGCTGTTGTTGTCTTTATGGCGTGTTTGGTATTTGTTGCAACTTTTGTTTTGAATTCCTGTGGCCTTGTCACACGCTCCATGCGCTTGCAGTTAAATTTATGTTATACACAGACATACACTAACACGCATATGCACATACACACATACACATACGCATAAACACACATTGCCACGCATAACTCTTATAGAACAATGAATGCAAAAAAGTGTTGCATACAACGCGAATACAGCTCGCTCTCTCTATCTCTTCTTATCACTATTTATCTCTCTCTCTCTCTATCATTTATTCTTATGCTTGCTTTGTAACCCAGCCTTGACTGGCAACTGCCACATCTTTTTGAAAGCAGCGTATAATCCACTGATTGCTCCCAAGGTTCAGCTTTCAACAATGAAGGACACTCTAAAGGAGTAGGGCATCGCACAGGGAGTTGCAGGGTAAAGAATTGGACCATTGTAGCTGTCGGGTCAACGGATGTGTTGCGCTTATTCAGGACATTGCATTAGGGCATACAACTAGAGTCATTGACAATTTTATTCCTTATTATAGCCACAGGTTCTACCCTATACTAACAATCAGTTCGATCAAAATATACAAAGGGTTTAGCTTTACATAATATATAATTGCAAATTAAATTAAATACTCACCTCCCTTGGAAATATCACATTAATTTAATGTATCTTAGTTTTTTAAGTAAGAGTATACCTATGGTCGACTCGATCATTATGAAAGTTACATAGCTTTTGTATGCTTTGTTGCAACTCTTCAGATCCGGGTGTAGGTCTAGATGTAGATACAGGTTTAGAAATCCCTCTTCAGGTGCAAGTGCAAGTCTGCAATTGCCGTTCGAGTGAACCGAGGGTTAAGCATTAATTTTGCATATGAATACAGTATGGACAACCGGATTTGCACTGGGTAGTCTACCCTCAGTACAACCACCAATACATGTATATATATATATATATATATATATATATATATATATATGTATATATTGTATGCACAATCTACTGACGCTTGACAATATTTTCGGTTACTCTTTAGTTACTTGAACTCTTAGAGTATATGCATCAAAAGCAATGTTTGACACGGAGCACTGAAAAGTTTGGCGCATCAATTTTCACATTAATTTCGTTTGAAGCTTAAGTCATGCTCAATTAGCCAACGCTGTCGGCTCATTAGCAACACGAACCTGGGCCAAGAGCAACGTAATTTAACCAGTACAGGCTTAGAGACACGCAGGTAACTCTCTAAAACCATTAGCCAGCTTGTATTGCTGCTGGTCCTGCGAGTGTCCTCCATCGCTTCACCTCTTCATAAAAAAACAGTTTCAATTTGCATGTTGTCAGCGTTGTACTCTCTGTACCTTTTGACAAATTTGATATGCAGTACAGTAACCATGGAATAAGATTCTCTTTTAGACAATAAAATATGCTGACGTAATAAATTAATACACACCAGATAAATAATGTATATGTTGCTTTGATTATTGTTTTTAACTTTTGAAATATTAAACTCATAACAC